>CAJVPV010002637.1:0-12679 GCA_910591835.1 Acaulospora morrowiae
GGTTTGTTTTATGACTGTGGGGATAAGCCAGGACTTAGGGCATTTGTCAAGGAGGGGAATTTGAAATTCTTTGGCAGATTTTGTGATGAAAATTTGTGAAGTTTTGTTGCTTTTGTAAATTATTGAGACTTTGGGAAGCCTTTATTTGTTGTCAGTGAGGATTATATCAAGAAAAGTATATTCATGGTTTGGGTTGGGAGGTTTGGGAGGAGAGCCTCCCTCCTCCTTGTTTTTCCCTTAAGACGAAATTTTGTTTTCTTGGGTATTTCCTAATTTGGTAGTTTTGATGTATTTGAGAAAGAGTTTTATTTTATATTTTTTTAATATCAAATTTATATTGAATTTATTATAAGTTTAATAATATAAATCATAATTCCTATCTTAAATTTATTATAAGTCAGTGCTATTTTGATATTCAGTTTAGAATCCTATATGCAAAATAAAGTATTGACTTAATTTCATATTTTTGAATGAAATATAATTTGTGGTTTATTTTTTTTTAAATTTTTTTATATAATATTTTATCTTTATTTTTATAAAATTTACACTTTTTTTTTTTTTTTTATAGTATAATGGCATTAGATATGGATTTTATTAAATATTAACTTATGAATATTACAATTGGTACATCAAATATTCTCTGTAATACTACAATTATAGCTAAATATTAACCTATCTACTGCTATGCTCAGCAATGTCCTCTGCACTCTTGAAGTGTTTTCTATATATTTGGGAAAACCTATATAGGAGGTGAAAATTTTATCATTAGTTTTAAACCACCTAACCTACTGATTCAATTTTTATGTACATCATGGTTGGTTAAGGAAATCACTAACTATTTATTCTAAGTTGCCTATTATATTTCACTTTTCCATTTGCAACATCCATGCTATAGGAAGTGTCTTTAATGCAAGTATGTACTTCTTAGTAAATATTTCAGTTTTGACCACTGGTTGAATACCACCAAATATAAGAGCCATATGGCTAAATGGGATGTGACTTCTTAAGAATCTACATATATGTAGTTCTCATAGCACTACTTATGGATCGACCCTTAATCTCCTAGTAAACATTTCAGATTCAGACCGGTTGGCCTAAGCTATCAAATCTAGAGGTATAAATATCAAGCAGTGCGCAACTCCTACATACTCTGTCTCACCATATGGCGTATGTCAGTTCAGTAATCTTCTTTAAGGTATCCTTATTTGATAGTTAGTGAAAGGATTAGCAACAGGATTAGTTAAGATGAAATATAGCCCAGTCTGTATTTTTAAATGATTTACACTTCTTTTATAATTATTGACATTTAATTTTTTTAATATGATTGGTAATTCTTGTATCTATCAATAAGTTTTAAGATAATTATAGTATATTATGTCTATTATTTTTATTTTAAAATTAGTTGCGAAAAATAAAAAAAATTTTTTATGCTAGAATATTGAAACTTGAACTATGTTTTATTTTTCTAATTTTTTTTTTTTAGTTGGTTTGTTTGTTTCTTAAAGTTTTATCAATAGAACAATACATTAGCATTATTATGTTTTTATCTATTTTGATACTAGATAATAAAATCATATGGTTTTAGATAGAACATTCATTAAGCCTATTTTCTAATAAGTTTTAATATTTTGAGTTACTATAGTATCATATGGTCTGTTATAATAATGAATGAATTTAACCTATAATAATAATAAAAGTATTCTACTGCCTACAAAACAATCAAATATTCTAACTCTGTTATATATAGTTTATTATTATTTATTATTAGTCATCAACTTGTATAAAATACAAAATATATTATTTTATTATTGTTTTTTTATACAAGTATAGCTCCAAGGTTATATCCAAAAATATCTGTAAGAATATAAATAGTTTTGGTAAAGTCTGAATAATATAGAATAGAAGCAGTTACATGATATTGTTTTAGTGTTTCAAATACCTGGTTTTATTAGCTTTTTATTGAAACTTAACATTTTTTTTTAGTAAATAGTATAATAATTTAAAAATTATTATAAACTTTTCTATAAAATAACAATAATACAAAGACAAACTAATAAATTTCTATAATTGTTTAAGGTTTTTCAATATTGAAAAGTTTTTAATTTTGTTATTTTGGATTTATCAGAACAGGTATTTTTTTTGCCAATAATATGTTTTAAAAATTAAAGACCAGAGCAAAAAACTATATATATTTTTTAGATTAAATTTTAACATAATATCATATGCCAATTCAATATCAAATATCAGTATAAAACAGAAAACTGATAGCAAAGAAATGCTTTATTTAGAACATAATTCTTATATAATATGTTATAGTTCATATAGAAAGCATACTTAAGATTTTAAAGATCATAAGGCAAGCAAAAGATGTAACAATTATAATTGTATAAAGAATAGGGCTCCTAATGATACCACTTCAATACCACTTCGATATCAGTTCGATATTTAAATTTACTATAAAAACATATAAGTAGGTCACAATCCATATATTAAATTTACTATATATCAGTACCATTTCAATACCAGTTTGATATCAGTTCCTACTTTTCGGAGTCCTAATGAAGAAAAATATAATTGTGATAATTTGTTAAGAATTAAACATTATTATACTTCTAATTTTATCAATTCTATCTTTAATTCTTTTACACAATTTTTTTATAATTTTATTTTTATACATGAAATATATAATTATTTTATTTACAGTATATAAAAATAAATAAAAAATATAATTGATATGCTAAATTATTAAGAGTAACAAATAATACAAATGTGAAAATAATTAAAATAAGGCTATTTTGTAACATGTTTCTCAATCCTTCATATTTATAACTTGGAATTATCCCTTAATTATATACACCCCTATAGGATTTTCACGTGAGTCAACGAACGATTGTTTTTTTTTTTTTAATTTATTTAACTTTTATTAATTTATGTATAGTCAGCAAAAAAATAAAATAAACTATAATGATTATAATTTATTTTTGCGCGATTCAAAACATAATATATTAATATTTTGTATTTTTACCCTCAGTCTTAATAATTGCTTTGACACATCGAGGCAAACTTAAAATTATGTGCTATACCATTTCAAAGCTTATTTTTTCCCATTCCTCTTGTATAATACAAATAAATTCTTGTCTAGATATGAGTAAAGGTTTTTCTTTTTCGAATCTGACAATCCAAATAAACTCACAAATTCTTAATTGGATTGAGATCAGGACTTTGAGCAATCCAATCCAAGACTTGAATCGTATATGATTCGAGCTATCAAGCTATATATTAAGTGATGTGACAACTGGTACCATCTTGTTGAAATATAGCACCCAAACTATTATGAATCCAAGATATAAAGTTGGTAGCTAAAACATTTACATAAGCCTCTGAGTTCATTGTTTGATCCATGAGTACTAAGAGGCCAACACCATTTCACGAGAAATAGTCCCAAAACATAACTGATCCCCTGCCAAATTTTACAGTAGGCTTAATACAATCTATATTGTATTTTTTCCCAACCCTGTGCCAAACTCATACTCATTCGTCAGACTCAAATAAGACAAATTGTGATTCGTTAGACTACACAATTCATTTTCATTTCTTATCCCAGTTATGTTTGGTTCTGCACCAATTAAGTCGAGCCAAATGTTGTTTATTTAATAAAAGAGACTTTTTTCATGCTGTGCAACTCTCTAGTCACATTTTGTGTAAATAGTTTCGAATAGTATTTGCATGAAATGTTGAGGTGAGATGGGTGTTTATATCATTCGAAATTTTGCCTAAGGGCACAAAACAATCTTTTTGAACCTAATGTCACACTATACACTGATCATGGTCAGAAAGAAATTTTGGTTATCCAGGATGCATATTAGAGTAAGGGAACCATTTTTTTATAGTGATTTATTGTGTCATAAATGTTTGAAGAAGGTATATCGAGTTGAGAAGAAATAATTTTACCTTTAGTACCTGAAAGATGCACACCAATTATTTGTTCATATTGTTGGAGGCTTAGTTTGGAACCCCACATTTTTATTATGACAGAAAACTGTGAAATGAAGAGAGTAATATGAAAAAAATTTTTTGGGTACACAAGAAAAATTAAGAAGGAAAAAAATTTTTTTATCATGATTAACCAATTGTGATAATCCATCCTGGTAATTTATTGTAGAAGTGTGTATAATGTAACCATATATTTTTAATTAAATTCTATAAATATTTGACCAAATCTGTTGTTACGGTGAAATATGATAAGTCTGTCACTTCTGTTCTGTCTACGCCGTATTACATTGAAGAATGGTTTCTCCTCAAAAGAGATGTATATATTTGGCTCAAGTTTAACAATAACACAGGTCGATCCATCGATTGTGCGTCATAACTGCCAACCTCCTGCGTGGTCACTTCTTTGTTTAGTAATACTCTCAAGATAGATAGCCTTTTTAGTGCGCAGTGCCTATTCTTCTTTATTGCCATATTTTTATATCGTCATTTTATTTTTATACTTTTTATGCCTGATATAATTTAGCCAGCTTTGGACTTATTATTCAACTTTATACTTGTTGTCTATATTGTACTTGATAATTACTCATTATACCTGCTAGATATTTAAAGATACTAGAATATACTAGAAATACTAGATATCTTTTGCATATCTATTATATTACTTTTTATATTCTACTTCATTTTACTTTTATTTTTCTCATTATTTATATAGTTTATTTTTCACTTTAACACTGTGATTATTACAAAAGTGATAATTGAAACCTTTTCCTGAGTTCCAAGTAAAGTTGTTTAATGGATAAAAATACTATAGGTCTATTATTGGCGAATTAATATGTTGAATATATTGTTAATATAAAATAATTGATATTCTTATACAGTATATGCGTGCACATTTCATGTCAATCCATCAAATTCTCTTTCTCAAAACTTCTATTTGATTTTTACAATTATTATATCAAATAAAAATATAATATAATATCAGATTTGCCAAACACACTTTAAATGGATATCAAAAACATACACTTTTTTTTTAAAACAAACAAATCCTGATATTCAAATTAAAACTTTGGTTCAAAAATATAATATTAGTTATAGTACTGTTTCTAAAATTCTGAAAGACAGTGATCATTGGCTTAATATTGATTTTAGCAGTTTTTAAGCTCAAAGAAAAAGAAAAAGAAGTTCTAAATATCATTTATTGGAAGAAGTATTAATGTTATAGATTGACAAAGCATTAAAAGCAAATTTAATCATTATAGGATTTACTTTAACATACCAGGTCCAGGAATTTGCCAAACTTCTAAAAATTTTGAATTTTAATACATTAGAAGGCTGGTTGACAAATTTCAAAAAAAAAGCAAATTTGAAACAATTTTTACATTATTAAGAAGGAAGTGGTACTCCATTGGAAGAACTTCTTAGATTTAGAGAATCTTTATAAGAATTATGAAAGGATTGGCCTTTAGAAAATATATTTAACAGTGATAAAACAAGTCTTTATTGAAAAATGGAACCTTCAAAATCTCTTGCTAAAAAAGCAATAATTAGAAAAAAAAAGAACAAGCAAAGAGTAACAATTCTTTTTTGTTAAATTTTACAGGTATTAAAGGATTTGATTTTTTATAATAATTTGATTTATTTATATTTGTATATTTTATTAGGTTCCATAAAAATCAAGCCTTTGGTAATTCATTATTATAAATTATCTTAGGTATTAAATAAAATTAAAAGAGCGAAAAAAAAACTCTTTCCTAAAAATTTCGCATCACTCAAAAATTTCCTTTTTTAGTAACTGGCAAAATTATTAGAAGAAGCAAAACAACAAGCACTCTTGGGAGCTCCTCTCCCAAGAGCAAACTACCAAACCCATCTCATATCCTTCTGAATATCGAAATAACAAATATCAATGAACAACTCTTTTCTGTAATATACAAGGAAAGCAACTTAAGCAATATCCAAATTACTGAACCAACAAAAAATGTATCCGTCCCAGCCTAACTAACTTTCCTAAATTTTGGATTGTTCTTTTGCAAAACCCAAGTAACAATAGCTCCACACAAGTGGATACTGCCTTTATCAGCTTTAAACAAGTAACAATCGACTCTATCTCTTTCCAATCATACACAATGGCTTCTTTAACCATCAACAATCACAAAAGCAATATTCAAAACAATTTCAATAACTTCTTCCAATATTAGGAAAGAAATAATCTTGCTCCAAACATAAGGGAAACCATCACAAAAAAGGTCTTAAACAACAATTTTAACTATACTCTTCACCTCTCATGGAACCAAGTTAATATCATTAAAAGTGATAAAGGATTTGGCTTAGAAAAAATTCAAAATGCACCATCTCACACACCATCTAATATGTTAGTACAAGATGAAAAATCAACAACTGCTGAACAAAACTTTACTGAAAAATCTGAAGGAAAAAAGTTTCTATCCCAAATTCTCCAAAAAACCTAAGCAGCTTACCCCTCCTATTGATCTATAGAACACGAGAAATCTCAAAACAGCAAAAACCAGTAGTAGCACACATGCATCCCTTGCAGCCCAGGAGCAGACAAGCATAATGAGCATAGCAGGCCACATAGCACAAAGCACCAATGACATGCATAATCAAGGTGACATAATGCAAGTGGATGATCTCCACCATGCAGTCACTACTGACAATCAATATGACAAATCAGAAAGCACAATTAGACTCACTAGCCCTTGCTCTGATAATGACATATCAATGGAGTCTATGGATGTCACAAATCTTATTGGTAGCAACAGCTTCCTCATAGAGTTCAATCGGCAAGTACAGAAAGAGCTAAGCAACTTGCAAGAGAACTTCTGCTCAACCAAATATTTATGAATTGACACCTGACCAAACCAGAAGAAAAAAAATACTTGAAGAAGCCGAATTCAGCTAGCCATTTAACAATCCAAGCCTGAATAAATATCTTGATATCTTCCACAGTCTTTTACCCACTAAAAATTCATTGAAAAAGTCACAACCAGCCCCCCTCTTATATAACAGAGAAAGCAGAATTGCAAAAATACTCCTAGAAAGCAGTTACCCAATAGACGGCTCCAATGTTACATATACAATAGGCAGCAACGAACCCTTCATTAGTGAACATGACACAATTATTGACTTAATATCACACTTTCTAGCATGTTGCAATAAAGCCAAAGCAGTAGCTAACCTTTTCAAAAGAATAAAAAAAAATCTTAGTCATGCAAGAACCCCACCTAGCAATCATTACCAAGATCCTATTAAGAGACAGGATCTTTTTCAAATTGTTTACCAAAAATGATCTATTCAAAAGTAACCACCAAAAAGAGTATAAAAAGCTAGAAACAAAAGCACATAAAAACTACAAAAAGACCAATGACGTTGGCTACATCAGTAGAAGAATCAAAAAGAAAATCAGATGGATATTTAACTCATTACTATTTGTGGCTTGTCTTAAATTCACAGACTTGAATAAGTTCAAATTTTTTGAAATTGCACAAATCCTTGAATTTGGATGCAACTATTTTACAAAAGATGATAACAGCACTGTCGACTATATTGAATTGCTAAATATAATCAAAGAAATGCTGTACGAATCACTATCAGCTCTTCCAGACAACTCAAAATCCATTCCTTCTAGAATAGTTATCAAATTCTCAAGCCCACTGTCAATCAAAAAAAGATCATTGCTCATGTCCACAGTATCAGTTCTAAGAATACACTACAAGTTCTCCCAGCTTCCTGACTCATATTTCTTTAAGTTCGAACCACTGTCAGATAACCCCGGAGACCTCAATGAAGATACTAAATACCTTTTCCCTATTATAGAAAGAAAAGACCTGAAAGAACTTTCAGCAAAAATAAAGGAGCTAGCTAAGTTTTATGAAGTTCTCACAAGATTGCCAAAAACATTCTTCGATCTGCCATCTTCCAAAGTTCCACTTCCATCATTATACAAACTGCTTCTGAAGCACCTTGTACATTACTTTCCTTACGACTCAATGATAATGAATACAAGATAGCTTATTGGCATCTTGAGAAAAGAATACAGTCTTAAAACGTTGCCGTTGGACATTTATAAGTTCAAAAGACCACTATCCCGCTTCCCCAACTTATTGTTGGATGATCTTGACATAAATATTTTTGCTCAAACCAAGGAGGATGCTGACCATCTTATTAAGTACCTATAGAAAGACTTTAAATTTAACCTGCCTCTTGGCCCCCAATAGGTTGTCCTGATTATCTCTCAGACAGGCAAAAAAAATTGCCAAGCAAGATCTCCGAAGTGGATAAGTTCATTGATATTAAAGACCATATCAATTACTGAGATGACAACTTCCTGCTGACAGTATAAAAATTGCATAAGAGATACGAATTCTGCACTATTTCAAAGAATTGGTTCCAAGTCCCAAAGCCATTTTTACCCTCTATAGATAAGCTTAACAAAATATCAGAGAACAACCTGTCTTCAATACACTTCCCCCTTATAGATAATGAAAATCTATCCTTATTGATTGCACAACTTCACAAAAAATACACATTTGACAAACTATCAGATGAGTATATAGCCTCCGAAGATCTACCAGAGCCTGGCTTCGATCTTATTCCCTTTATCTATTAAAATGACATCATCATGCAACTTCAATCACTCATTAAATGCAAACATATAACAAACTCCTCTACTGAATCCTCCTAACGCCTATATCAAAAACCTACTTAATATCTCAACTGTGAATATCCATGGATTAAACAATAGGAGCAAACTAATAGTACTATTCCAGGACCTCAAGAATAACAGAACCATCTTGTGCTGCTCTGAAACAAAGATCTTAAAAGAAAATTCTCTTCCCAAGAAGCTTAGTTAACAAGTTAATCATCTCAAGCACGCCATCTAGCTCATCAAAAAAAGGCTCTTGCCTAATAATACATGTAAGAAAGAACCTAAGCAACCACATCTTCGAAACATTTACTGAGAACGAATACTGGTGTGCAGTTCACCTCAAGTTCAAACCGAAGATTGATATTATTATTACTTTCATATACCTATCATATGAGTATGACAAAAAAAAGTTAGCAAATTAGTCATTAATTAGATTTATAAAAAAATTCAAGAAACCAATATATCAAATAATGGCAGAAGACTTCAACACATACCTACCAGGCATGCCAGCCATCAATGTGCCAACAACAAATCCAAAAAAAAGAATCTACAATTATTTATATGATTGGACAAATATTGTCAAAGCGATGAACAAAAAGAATGAGTACACACATATAACCCAAACAAGTGCATCGAGAATACATCAGATCTGATATACCAACTACTTGGGAACCAAAGTTTTAGACGCAAAAACCTTTATCTCACTATCAATCAACATAGATCACAAACAAGTACAAGTAATTTTTGACTGGTTTGAATACAAACTGGCAACTTCCAAATGTCAAACAAAGGTATTCAATTGGAAAAAAGCAACAGACCAGCAAAAAGCCAGCTTTAAAGAAGAAGTAGATCTCAAAATGTCCATAACGATCTGTCCTTCCTGGTTCAACTTCAGCTATATTCTAACCAGCACTGCCAAAAATAACCTTCCCCTAGTAAACTGCAACTGCACAAAGCCAAAGAGCTAGAAAGTATCAAATATTTCAAGATAATCAAGTATATTAAAAGAATCTTAAGCAAAGAAAAAAAACAAAACCCACTAAATCAAACAGGGATTATTCTCCCAAAACATATAGCATCTATTCACCAAAAAGTACATGGAGATGCTCTGGCTTCTCAAAAGTCACTAAACCACTTAAGAAGTATATTAATCAAAGAAAGACTACACAGTATTAAGGAGCAACAAGCAGAGCAAATCCCCAAAGCCATCACAAATAATTTAGTCAAATTTTAGGAAAGATCCAAAAGCTTTATAAAAAGAGTACTGGGTGACCTCAAGCCCTCCCTGAACCTAAACATAATACAGAATAAAAATGAAAAACTAACAGACGACCCTAATTTAATTAAGCAAATTATAAACAACCACTTCAAGAGTATACTTATTGAGAATAGTATCACACTAGCAGATATATCATGGAAGAAGATTTACTTACCTATTGAAACAATATCAGCTGAAATCTACGAAGCATCCCAAAAACCTATCGGTTACAACAAGCTTACAAGAATGCTTAATGAAACTCTAGACAATAAGACCCCCAGCAATACAGGAATCACATATGAAATGATTAACTGTCTAGGTGACAATTCCAAGAAAATACTCTTAAAGCTTTTCAACTCCATCCTTGATAATAAACAGATTCCACAAAACTGGAAGAAATCAACAATCATTTTCTTGCCAAAAAAAATTATCTGGTCAAGAAAGATCGCAGATACAAGACCAATATTCTTAATTGAATCAGTTAGAAAAGTCTTCACTAAAATCATTAACACACGATTGTCAACAGCACTTACTGAGAACAATGTCCTATCCAAAGCCAACTTCGCAGGCCTAGCAGAACAAAGCATTATGGAGCCACTAGCGATCACAACTGCAAGCCTAAACACAGCTATTAACCTCAATAGAGAACTTTGGATTGCTTCATTCGATATTGCAAAGGCCTTCGATTCAGTCAATCTCGATAGTCTCAATGTAGCACTTCGAAGAATCAATATCTCTAACAAGTTGATATTCATCTTTCATAACCTCTTGTATGACCAGAAACTTACTATAGCAACCAACTTTGGAAAAATAGACAATTTTAAAGTGTCAAAAAGACTAGACCAAGGCAAAACCCTCATTCTACTGCTTTGGACAATCTTCTATGACCCATTAGTAATTATCATTTTTAACTATCAAAACCATTCACAAATATCATATAATATTCTTGCATATATGGATGACGTACTTCTAATGGCAAACTCAATACCAAGACTCCAAAAATTTACTAATATTTTTTGCTCTTTTCTCAGCCTTAACAATATTAGATGCAATGCAGACAAGACTACACTTATCACAATACTAGGCAACAGCAACCCCAACAGAAGTGTTTCTCTCAAAGTTCTCAATGTTACAATTACACATCTTCCACATAAGTCAACAATGCGCTACCTTAGCAACCATTTTTCAGGCAATACTACCAGTAATTTATTTAAACGCATTCTAATCAAAGATCTAAACCAGACTATTACAACCTGCAGTAAGCAAAGTTGGAATGAACCAATAATCAAGCAAGTAATTGACTGGATCATACCAAGTAAACTTAATTATGCCTCACATTCAGTCTCACTGTCCAAGCATGAACTCATAAAAATACAAGCAAAAGCCAACAATGTAATCAAAATGAAACTTAGAGTGGGAAAGACCATCTCAAACAGAATCACATACTCTCAAGCTAACCTCAAGTTTCTGAACCTAATAGATAGGCAGGAGCTTACCACATCAAAGTTACTTATTACCAAGTTGTATAACCCAAAAACCAAAGTTGCTATCAAAATGGAAATAGAGTCAATTCAGGCAAGCTATGCAATATGGGCATGCCCAATCTGCTTCCCAGAGAAATTCCAAGAGAACTGGATTATCAAAGCTGCTTCTACATACAAAAAATACAAAATTACAGTCTGCCCATCCAAGTGCAAATTCAACTATCCAGAAGAAAATCAATCTATTGGTCTAGCATTTCTCTTCAGAAGCAAAATCTCAATCCGACAGGCTCTCGGCCTCTACTACAAGAATATTAAATTCCTTAGCAATCTACTAGTCAATCTACTAGTCAATCAAACCGTAAACTTACTTACATCAGAAAATTTTTTAGAAAGTTATTTAGAGAACACTAGTTATATATCAAAATTTCAAAATATAAATTTATTAAGCAATGCATCAAGTATGTGGATCATATGATTTCTGAAAAAGAAATCTTTGTGGATTTAAGAAAATTTAATACCATTTATAAATAGCCTGCACCAATCAATATGTCTTAATTGATATCTTTTCTGGACTTGCCAACTATTATAAAAGATTTGTACAAGGATTTTTTGCTATCACTTTACCACTTATTGCCCTCTTGCACAAGAATACATTATACCAATAGGAACTGACTTCACAAAACTCTTTTGATAAATTAAAAACCCATTTCACTACCACATTTGTTTTTCTTTTTTTGACTCTTCCAAACCTTTCATACTGACCATTAATGCTTCTGACTTTGCAATACACTAGTTAAAATCTAATTATTCAGCAGTATGCCACTTATCAATTATTTGGCATACAATAAATAATTCATTAAACATTTATCAACAATTCAGAAATCATTGCTGAATTGAATATGCTGTATTATTGCTAAATGTTTAATGAATGTTTAACAAATTATTTATATGCTGAATAATTAACAAGTGACATACTGATGAATAATCAGATTTCAACTAGTGATAGGTGCTATACTCTCTTAGGACCAAGGAAAAGATAAACAACCTGTCATGTTTAAATCAAAAAAACTTTCCACAGCTAAGTAAAACTACTTTGTGTATTAAAAAGAACTTTTAACCATTATTTATGCTATCAAGTTATAGAAACAATATCTTGAGAGACTATAGTTTACAGTTATTACTGATTATGCTTCTTTGGAATTTATTTTTTTTTTTAATGTTAAGGTGAGACATGTCTCATTATCTTTATTAATACGTAATTATTATTATTACATGGTT
>CAJVPV010002638.1:0-12679 GCA_910591835.1 Acaulospora morrowiae
AATAAAATTAATCACATAATTATCAATATCATATGATTTGAAATTTAGGATTATAATTTTAGGGTTATAGATATATATTTTAAATTTTGGTTCGCTTTTAAAAATAATTACCCATATACTAATGAACAAGAAAGCTCAACAATTACTAGGATTCCAAGTAAAAGAAAAATGGTATCATTACTATATGATACCTTTTGGACTGAGTCAAGCAGTATGGATTTTCTCAAAAATAATATGAGTATTGATTGGCCATTGGTGATCTCTAGGAATATCTTGTGGGAACCATGTAGACGATATATGTCAACCAAGAGTTATTACTACAAATCAGAGATTTGACAATTCTTCTGGATTTGACAAAATGTGATTTTATACTGGTCGACAAAAGTCAATTAGATCCAACCCAAAAAGCAAAATTCTATGGTTTAATTTTAAATACAGTGACAGGAATTGTATTGACTCCAGATATAAAAATAAAAGATATACTGTATAATTTACAAGAAGTACTAACAGCAAAATCATTAACAGCTCAACACCTAGCATCAATGACTGGAAAATTGATGAGTATAAATCAAGCATTTGCATATGTAAAAGTTTGATGCCTGAAATTTTATACAATAATCGATACAATACATTGGGAACTATGGGAATGGAACAATTATATAAAGTTAACAATTCAAGCAAAAAACGACTAAGATGGCCAATAGAAAATTTAAAAGAAAAAAATGGAAAGCTTGCATAGAAACCATCCCAAATTATTTCTATTTTTGTTGATGCTTTAACCGTAGGATGGTCAGCTATATTAAAAGACAAAAAAGCATTTGGAAACTGGAAATACCAACATTTGCACATAGATATAGCCTATTTAAAGACCTTAGCAGTGTTACTCAGTCTCTAAGCATTTATTTCAGATATAAAACATCAATGGATTACAATATTTATAGACAACCGTGTAGCACGCAAGACAATAAAAGCAGGGGGAAAGCAACCATGGCAAAAGGAAATAATGCGAGAAGTTTGAAGTCTTTGCAATTATTACAACATACAAATTCACGAAATTCAATGAATTTCGACCTATTTAAATCCAGCTGACGAACTAACAAGATTTTTCGACGATTCTAATTAGATACTAGCACAAAAAATTTTCAAAATAATAAATCTAAAATGGGATTTATTTACAATAGACAGAATGGCAAGTTATCTGTTAAAAAAGCTAAATCATTTCAACAGTCATTACTAATATCCAGAATCAGAAGCCACTGATTGTTTTACTTAAGAATGGAACCTGGAAAACAACTATGTATACCCTCCATTAAATATGATACACAGAGTACTTGAACATGCAATACAAAGCCAAGCACAAATAAATTAATTGTACCGATATGAACATCAGCACCATGGTGACCAATCCTAATGAAACAAAAAACAGAACAATAAATTTACCACTAGCAAAAATAAGCTTTCAACCAAGTCCCAGAGGAAATTTGATACTGGAGCCCTGGAAGAATCATCAGTGGAAATTTCAAGCAATAAAGATATATTTTTCAATGATTTACTTTGTAAAGTCTATAAAATTCTATCACCAAAATCAGCCTATGAAAAACGACTTTATCTATATTGAAAAAACTTTGATACATTTTGCAAAATACATGGACTAACAGTACAACCAGAATCTGTTTTAATGTTGTTAACTTGGAATGACATTTTATCTGGAACTAGTAAACTTAGATTAATTCTTATTATAATCAAAAAATATCATTAAGAAAGAAATTTGTCTGACCCTACAACTGATGTAAAAGTTCAAAATCTCGCAAGAAAACTAAGAAAATCAGAAGCATTGGGACATGAAGCAACTTGGCCACGGGATCCACTACCTATTAGTGCTTTGAAAAATTATGTTGACAATCCACCAGCTGAAACATCAATAATACTTTGGAGACAAGATTGTGCAATAATTGTCTTGGGACTTTGGACCATGTGTCACTTGTCAGAATTATGTAATCTTCGAATAGCTGACCTAAAATTTGCAAAAAATGTTTGTTAGATAAGAATAAACAGATCCAAAACAGATCAATTTGCAAAAGGAAAGTTTATATCAATAGAACCAACAGAATCGAAATATTGTCCGTTAAGATTAACTTTGGCATACTTAAGTTTGAGAATGGAATTTAACGATCAGGATCCTTTATTCTTAAATATGAATGGCAAGCAAATGATGACAGGCACAGTAAGTGCCATTGTGAAAAGAATAGTAGGACATACAGAATTAATAGACAAGTATTCAGAACACAGTATACGTATCAGAGAAGCAACAGAAGCAATGAAAGCAGACTTGAGTCTACCACAAATTATGAGTATTGGTGGGTGGTTGTTACAATTTGTTGCATTATATCTTAGAGCCTTTTCAACAGCAATGCAAAACACGTTAGTGAAAATAGGTTTTTAAAAAAAAAAATCTTTTTTCTTTTATTTTTCTGTTTTGTTTCTTTTTACACTAATAAAATCTGAGTGAGAATAATTATCCGATGCATGACAATAGTCATGCAAGGGTTATTATCACAAAAATTATCCTACATATGACTTTTGTAGTACAGATATTGTTATTTATAGAATGATGTAATAATGAGATCACTAGTGCTTGTTTTCTTTGCTGCCTAATTCTTATCCGACTTTTCGTGAAGACCTACCCTTCCTTTCTCATTGTGAATATAAGAAAATTTGTTTCGAACTGTACAATAAAGGAAATTGCTTGAAGACCTATAAGGACTTGCTTGACAATGTGCTTTTCAACTTTTTCAAATAAGAACTTATTAGATAATCTGATGGAAAAAGAAGTGAAAATCATGATTGGTTAACTGGCTTCCAATTTATATAATTCATATCATACCCAATCAGTTGACAACCCACTTCCAAATTTAGTTAGGCTGCATGAAGATAGGATCTTTGGTCTTTCTAACGATCGCAGACTGAAAACATGTCGAATCAAGGAAGGTTGCATAAGGAAAGGCTTCTGGTCTAACTCCGGTAATAAGCCTACAAACTTCAATCCAAACTGGCAACAGCAGACTCTGTCACACAATATAAAGAGGTTAATTCTAAGCAGATCTATTCCAATCTGGAGCTTGCAGATCTATCTCAATGGTGGTGTTTCACGGAACTTAATTATATGACTGAAGGGCAAGGTATCAGCCATAGGTGGTGAGAAGACTAGACAAAAATCGTTAAAAGCCAAGTGAGTCTAGTGAGGATCTACAAGATTAAATCAGAATCCAAGCAAGAACGCCAGTTCCACAGGTAGTGAAAACGGTAGTGCGATACTGTGCTAGTGGCATATCCCAAGGATTAACGATAACAGTAACTGGAATACTGAAGTTAGTCTTTATAATAATATTCTATAATAACTTGCTCCCTACAATAATGAATCAGCAGGTTTTAGGTGGATTTAAACTAGTGGTAAGATTCCCTACTCTGCGAAAGTCCCACTTAATGTATGGACACATCCCCAAGGTGTTTAAAATGGATGCATAGTTAGGTAATAGTTGGCTTATAGAAAATCGATACTACTGGAAATGGTAATTACTAGGTAGCATTAATTTACATTCTAGAATAGCAATAGTTTAGTCTGTAAAGATGTTTAATGTAATAATAGTACTATTAATTAGTAAAATAAAGTCTTGCATCTAATGCCTTTAGCCAACTAAAAAAAAAAAAAAAAAAAAATCCATATATAAAAGATAATATATTTTTTGTTTTCTATAAATATTAAATTAAAAACATATATTTAAAAATCTGGAAATATTATTTATTATGTTATTAATTTATGGATTTTTTTTTATTTTTATTATTTTTATTATAATAATTCTCAAAATAATTCTCAAAAATTTTATATTACTAAATTATTTGTTTTTATATAATTTATTAAATTTTTAAATTTTTAAATTTTTTTTATTTTTAAATTTTATTTATTTAATTATTTTTTTTTTCTAAATATATAGTATGTGACAAAAAAAATTATATTTTTTGTTATTATTATAATTTAATAAACAATAATTCAATTAATATAAAACTTTAAATATAGTTTTTTTAAAATATAAATAATATAATATCAAAGTTTTTTTTATTAATTAATTAATAATTTTAGTTTAATTTATTGATTAAAGGTTAAAAAAAATTTCTTTAAAAAATTTTTGACTAATATTTATATATAATTTATAAACAGAAAATACTATAATAATTTTTTAAAAAAAAAATTATTTGATTTATAAAAAAATTATAAAATGTTTTTTATTATATTTAAAATGTTTTATTATAGTTTTACTATAGTTTTAATTTAAATTTTAAAATATATTACTTAATAATAAAATTTTTTTAATTTATAAAAAATTTATAAAAATCGGTTTTATATTTAATTAACAAATTTATATATTAAAATAAGTTTAATAATTTTTTTTTTTAAAAAAAAAATTTTTTATCTCAAATTTTTTAATTAGGAAGTCATAAAAACAAAACTCTCTATCTTCTTTAAATACTTATAATCAAAGAATTATTATTTAAAAAGGTATCCAAAACCAAAGGTATATATCTTTATAACATTATAATCTAATATCTTACTTTATTTTATAGAACAATAAGTAAAAAACAAAACAAAAAGTTCTTTGCTTCCAGAAGGAATACAAGGCAAACCAACTGATTCACAATTAGGTCTCAGGAAGCTAATACTACTTTGATTCCTACAGTCAGGTCAGTATCAGATTAAATACCTTTCTTAATACTGTAGAAACCCTTAAGAGGCCAATTATATTCAATAAATTAGACAATCCCATTACTATCTTAAAGATTAAAAGATTCTTAAAGCTTTCCATCAACTAAACAAAATTGAAAATTTCTTAATGTACATATAATCAATCTAAAAAACCAAAATCAATTTGCTTCCTACAAACTTTTGATTACATAAACATGTATCAAACTTATAACAACAAAAGCCAGTCCATATGGTCAAAATTAATAATATATGGTATTAATAACAAATATATGCATAAATCATCAAATTATGTGTCAATTATCAAATTACGTGTCAACTACCAAAATATTATAAACACTTTTTAAATTTTTATTATTTAAAACCAGATAAATAAATATAACATGAAAAATTTGTCACATATTTGATAAATCTTAAGGTATTACTTGCTAGAATTTCATGCAGTTTCATTAGGTTGCACAAAGTTATGTAAAAAGCATAATGACTTGCAGTTTTTGAAACTAGCCAGCAATCAATCTTAAATTATTTTTTTTAAAAAAAAATTTATAAAAAATCGAATTCTTGTCAAAATCATTTCAAACTTCACTCAAATGTTGTAAGGCACATAGGTAAGATTACATAATATTAAAAGGATACAGTTATATAATAATGTGATGTAATTAACTAAATAAAGATTATCTTTTCATAGACAATAGATAGCAACAGAGATTTGACAGAAAGTCAAAAAAGTGTGATAGTTTATGGTCACCAGCAAGAAAATTCAGTTTGTGCTATTTCAGCTGCTGTTGAATGCAATAAGTCTGCCATATGGAATATCATGAGTGGGTTTTGTCGACTGGGTGCTATTGAGGCAAAAAAGAAAAGAACTGGATATCCTAGGATCCTCTCTCCTGCTAATCGCAAAAACTTAAAAAATTTAGTTACTAATAGCAGCCACTGTCTTAATCTTACTCAAGTTATTAACCTTTATAATAATAAAAAAAGTTTCTACCAGTACTATGTGTTGTGTATTACATGGTAAAAACTTGAAATCGTGTGTCATCTCCTCGAAACCATTTGTCTCTCCACAAAACAAACAAAAAAGACATAATTAGGCTCTTACCTATGAAAAATGGTCTGTCTGGTACTTTAAGCATGTTTTATAGTCAAATAAGATCACTGTTAGTCTTTTCCAAGGTTCTTCTGGTTACATTTGGCATAAGCCTCATAAGAAATGGGCAGCTGATTGCTTGAATCCCACCATGATCATAGTCTGGGTCGAATGTACTAGAGTTGCTTCTCCTGATATGGTATTGGACCTCTTGTCCTACTTGAATCTTCTGTTACTGGCATCTCATATGTTGAGATCCTCCAAAGGTATGCTCTTTCCACCCTAAAAAAATTTCTGCCGAGTGATTATAGTTGCTCCATTTTCTAACAAGATAACACAAGACCTCACGTTGCAAAATCTATATGAAAAAAAAACAAATTAGATCAATGGATTGGCCCCTTCAGAGCCCCAACCTTAATCCAATTGAAAACTTGTAGGCTAAGGTTAAAAAATCTTTACGCCATGAGCCGAAGCCAAATAATATTAAAAAGTTAAATGATCTTGTTAAAAAGGTGTAGTCTAGAATATCACTTAGATATTGTTATCAGTTGGTTACTAGCATGTCTGATTGGGCTGCCGCTTGTATCATTGTTAAGAGAGAACCTACAAAATATTAAAATCTCATTAATTTTTTTTACTTAAATTTTTGGTCAATGGAAAAAATTAAGTTTTTGGTTTTTTCTTTATAACTTTTACACAATCTAATAAAATTAAATAAAAATTTAATAACTAATACCTTAAGACTTTCTTAACATGTGATAAAATTTTGTATTATATTTACTTGTCCAATTTTAAATAATAAAAATTTAAAAAGTGTCCAAATACCAACTACATTAACAAAAATAAAAACAGTGATTATATCTCTCCTGAACTTGTTAGCGAACATAACTGAATAATTTGTTGGGTCTCTAAGCTCTTATCTGCCAGAAACAAATTCAAGAAACTTGTAAACTTACTATTAGACATTATCCAGATATTTAAAGGTCCAGTTAGACAAAAGTCACTTTTAAAAATTTTTGTAAGAATAGAAGCATAAAACAAAGACTTTTTTCTTTTTTTTAAAACAGAAAAGCTTAAAAGTACTTATTAAAAAGAATATAAAAGATTAGAATTTTGCTTCCAAACCAATTATAAAAAGAAAAATAATATTTCTCAACTAAACAAAGAAATCAGATACAAAATTAGGCTTCTCTTAAATATTAGTATTTTTATTGCCTATCTAAGATATATTAATATAATCAATCTTGGTCCCAATCTGCTCTTACAGATTATAGAATATGGATGTAATCTATTCTATTGCCCAAGAGATAGCAAGAAGCTGGATTATTTCTCAACTTTACAAGAATACAAAAAGATGATTTCAAATCTTCTTCCAGAACTTCCTCCTTCTCTTAAGGAAGTTTCTTCTTATATTAAAGCCAAAATTTTACAAATAATTCTTATCATAAATAGAAGCATCATAGCAAAAGTTGCCAAATATCTCTACTCATATTACAAATTTATCATGTTATCAGACACATACTTTACAACTCTATCTATACTATCAGATAATTCATACAATTTTTTCAAAAATTTCTTTTATCACTTTTCCATCAAAGAAGAAGTGATTTCAAAAACTTGGACTCCAAAATAAGAGAAATTAAAAGATTTTACACAGTTCCCCCAAAATCTCCAATCTTATTTTAATTTTTTTCTTTTCAAGTCTTTTTTGTCTTTTGATTTCAAATTTCTTAATCCAGAATTTGAACAATATTTTTTCTTAAATATTTCAGTACATAGCATTAGAATAGTCATCCAAAAACTTAGATCCAAGTATTTTTTTAAACATCTTCTCACATATTTCTTTAAACTCAAAAATCACTTGCCACAAAAACCACTATCAATTCAAGAAAACCTTTCAACCTTAAACATACAAATTTCTACAATCAATATCTTTGATACACAAAATTTCATCAAATATTTAAAATCTGACTTCTTTTTCTCTTTTCCCTTGGCCCTCAATGGGTCTCCCCAATATTTTCCAAACAAACAAATCCAAACTATCATCTAAAATCTCTAATGTTGATCCAACATTAAACATTGGTTAATATATTACAAGAGATAAAAATCTCAAACCTATAATTAAAGACCTATACAACATTTATGAATTTCAAAGAATTTTAGAAGATTGGTTTCAGATTCATTTAATACTATTCCCAGAAGACCCAGCAGTTATTAATCAGATTTTGGAAGAAAGATAAATCCTCTTATTAAGTGTTCCCTTACCTGATAATGACTACCTCTTTACAAATATTCTTGAACTTCATAAAATCTTTTTTTTAACAAACTTCTTGAATTCCTTATAATCAAAAAGACGCTTCCTGAACCAAAGTTTGCTCTTATCTCTTTTCTTTGTTAACTTATCTTATGATTATAAACCTTAACAATTCTAATTCTTTAATCAATGATTTTAACTCAACTTATAATTATTCTCTTCTATCCAACTCACTATTACACAACTCATATAATCACACAACTTCTTCTACCTTAAATAATCAAAACAAAACCAAAAATCTAATCACTTTTATTACTATCAATACTAGAGAACTCAACAACCCTATTAAATTCCAAACTCTCGTTAACAATACAAATAACAAATCTATCCTAATGTATACAGAAACAAAACTAAAATCTGAAGACCACCACCTCAAGAATATCAATAGCAAAAAACAGCACTCTATTAATAGTTAAAAAAGACTTGACTTCTTATATCTTTCAAATCTGTAAAGCCTCAGAATTCTGCACAAGCATAATTCTAGAATTCAAAAGAAAAACCAACATTCTATTAACAATTACCTACCTTCCTTATGGAATATAAGAAAGAAACAAAGTCACCAAGCAACTTTATCAAATTACTAAATTTGCAATTTGTCACAAACTTTATTACATTATATTAGGAGATTTCAACTCTTATTTTAATAGCAGCCCATCTATCAGAGCCTCATCATTATCTTATAAGCAACTGATCTACAAACTCCTGAATAATTATGTAAATATAAGTTACCAGTTTGACAAAAGAGCATTTACTTACATGTTCATCACAAGTGCTTCTCAAACTGACCAAGCATAGGTATTAAGAAATCTTGTATTTAAAATAATTTGGTACAAGATTCAAGCCACAGATATTATTTCTACTGACTACAATACAGTTTCAGTTAAACTAGACTATTTTGAATTCTAGAAAATAAAACCCATTTACAAATTCAGTATTGACAAATCACTTAAGGAAAGGATTTAGAACTTTACTAATGAACTAGACTTCTGATCAGATCTGTTATTCACATCAGATTGAAAAAGTTTTAATAAAATTTGTAAAAACTCTTTAAACAAACATATCAAAAAAATTTATCTTAATCCTATCCAAAAAAATTACTGTACTGTTGTAGAAAAAAAGCTCAAAAAACAAACCAGAGAGATAAACAAAATCATAATTCAGTTCAAAAACAACCATCCTTTATTTAATCTAAATCCTGAACTCAGTGAGCTCTACAAAATCACAAATCACCACAATAAAGTCTCAACCAAAGGCTTACAAAAGCTTAAAAAAATTTTAATCAAAGAAGCATCAAGCCAATCCCAACAAGAACTTATAGAAGAATACCAATCCAATATGAAAAACCTAGTTGAAAACTTCTATAACAAATTTAAAAACTATATCAAAAAGGTTTTGGGATCAATTAAACCAAATCAAAAATGATCCAGAAGCAATTTAAGAAATAATTAACAAATATTTCAAAAACATCCTGAGAGAAAAAAACTTTAACCTGGACAAATTTTCAAACTGGCATAAAATATACTCTATTAAATCAATTAACCAAAAAATATATAATTATTTAGCTCAACCTCTTGATTTTATAACAATTTATGAAGAATACACAACCTTTCCAAAAATATTGGAATCAGTTATGACATTATTAAACTTATAGGCAAAAAAACTATTCTCCACATCTTCACAATCTTTAATCACATTCTAATATCTTCACATATCTCTTAATCATGAAAACAAACTATTATCATACTTATTTCCAAAAAACTTACATGGAGCCACAAACTTAATGACTGACTCAACCAGAAAAGTAATTACAGAAATTATTAACAAAAGACTTTTCAAAATTCTTAAAAACAATAATATCCTTTTTGAACTTAATTGTATTGGTCTGCTTAACCAAAGCACCATGGAACTATTAACAATGGTAAACTTTGCTCTATAAGCTGCTAATACAAATAACAAATAATTTTGATTTGCATTATTAAATATAGCAAAAGCTTTTGACTTAATATTTATTTCTGCAATCAAAAAATTACTCAAAAGAATTAATTGCCAGGTTTTACTATCAACTTGTTCATAAATCTGCTCAGTAATAGAAAAGTGTCTGTCAATACTTTTTTTGAAGCAACTAATTTCTTCATAATCAATAATGGTGTCGAGCAAGGTGAAACACTATTTTCTATACTATGGATAAAGATGGGTCCCTAAACAGGTGATGACTATTTGTCACATGTTTCGATTATTAAATTTTTATAACCTAAATTTGATCTACATATAACCTAAACCAGGTGACATTTAGGATCACATGGTTTAGGGACCTATCTTTAACTATAGATAATATTTTATGAACCTTTAATTATACAATTATCCAAACAGCAACCTATCCAAAACTACATTGCTTCCAATATACTATTTTACATGGATGACCTTGCACTTATTGCAGATTTCAAATCAAGAATGGAAAATCTCTTAATCATTGCCAACCAATTTTTTAATCAACAATATTACATGCAACAAAAACAAAACTTAAATCATAAGCAATGTCAAGATCAAACAAGGAATCCTCAACACCATAAAATTCAGCAACCATCAATTACAAGTCTTAAAACTATACCAAAGTGTCAAATACCTAGAAATGCTTATTTTTCCTAGAAACTTTTTTAAAACCAATAGAAAAGTCTTCGGCCAATTAGTAAATACAATCTTATGAAAGCTAAATAAACAAAATTGGAAAGGCCAAATTAAACAGCAAATATGCGAATGAGTAATTATAAGAAAGTTTAAATACTTTTTTACAATAATCTTTCTCAACAAATCCATATTCAATTGCCTATAAACAAAAATAAACAAACTTATTAAATCAGCATATAAAATAATCTTTAAATGCTCAAATGCAATTCTTATTAGTCATATTGATCTCAATATTGCACTTCTTGAGAAAAGACAAAGATCCTCTTTAATATGTAATCTAATAACCAAACTTTTTATTTCAATTATAAGAAAGTACATAATTCAGGAGATACAATCAATACAAAAAAAAGAAGCAATTTGGTCTTGCTCAATATGTGACCCAAAAGTATTTAATTAAGATAATTGGATACTCTATACTGCTAGAATTGCCAAGAACCTAAAAATTCAAATCTGCCTAGTCAAATATCCAAATTACTATCCAAATGCAAGGAACTCAATAGGCCTTCTACTAATCAAACTTCAACCAAATACCAGAACTATTGCAATCAACACTATACATGTTTTCTTATTACCATAAAAGAAAATTTGATTGACAATACAATTCCAAATTAAATATGATTTCCAATTATTTACTAATTGTTACTTAGTAATATGAACATAATACGGGTTTTGAAAAATGTTTGAATTAAATATGAACATATGTATAATCAACACTGCTAACATCCAGTTCACAAATTAACTAATGAAGTTCAATAGCACAACTAAACTCTCCTGGTTCTAACTAATAGCTTATATATGAATTATATAATGCAAACCAGAATCTTGTTGGTTCAAAAACTTCACTAATTATAACAGTTTATTGGGATTTTATAAGTCAATATTCAATCACAGAGCATTCTTTTGGCTTATCCACAATACCAACATCATTGTCAAAATATACAAGAGATATTACCATATCCAGGAAAATCTTTATCTTAAGGGAAGATACTTTAATATAAATAATAACAATATTTTCACAAAATATAATAGTTGCCAGCTGGTACTCCAAGCATTGACTCATATATACTAAACTTTATAAGCACAGAAGCATCTTTCCTGTAGGTTCTCTTCAACCTCTCAAGTCCTAACAAATATTGCCTAAGCAATATAATTAAAAAGATTTCAAGAACTCCTCCAAAAAATAAGTATACTCTTCAATTAGTAGATATTTTTTTCAACTCTCTTCCTATTTCAACACTTCAAGAAATTGGTTTTTTCCAGTTATATCACATTTAATGCCATCGAGAATACATTTTTGTAAACAACTTCAAAATCAAATTAAGCAATCTTGGCCTTTCACCTAGTGATTTTCTATAAGTTCTCTTCAATCTTCTTTACTAATACCCTTTTGACTGTAAAATCAAAATAAGAAGCAATAAAAGAATACTCTAAGAGATCTCTAACTATTCTAGAAAAATGGCAAAAACCAATTTTTCTCAATTATTCAGAAAATTAACAAAATGATACTTAAAAAAATGATTCTTCTTACTTATTCCAGCCCCAAGTCAAATCCAAGAGTTAACAATACTATAAACTGGAACAATTCAATATTATATTTTCCAGAAAATTCTTCAATTAACAACTCTTAGCTGGGTAGTAGCATTAAATTGTGCAAAAAGATTCTCAGCATTACTAAAACATACAGTGATATCCAAAATTTTTTGGAAAAATTTTTTAAAAAATTAAAAATTATATTGTTATTTAATAAATATTAATTGAAAAAATATAAAAAAATTAAATATAAGTCTTTTAGTATTAATAAATAATTTTAATTAAAATGTTTTTATATTAATTA
>CAJVPV010002639.1:0-12678 GCA_910591835.1 Acaulospora morrowiae
TATGGCATAGTTGGCATATTGAAGAGAGAGAGGAAAGCGCTTCTTTCAAGAAAATTACCATATAAGGAAATTTTCAATAAATCAGTGGTGAACGGGTGAAAGTTTTTTTTTTTTTTTAAAATTTGAACTTTTTATAAAATGTTTCCATATATTGCTTTTAGAAATTATTGAAATAATTAAAGCAGATTCTGATAAATTACTTATATTAACATTATCAATGTCATTATTATTATGGCTTATTAAACTATCATTTTCTTCATATAAGTATTGTATTTTATTAAATAAGTTTTTATGTTCTATTTTTAAAAAATATTTAAATTGTTAAAAAACAAACTGAATTAATTAAAACAGTTAAATATAAAACTATAATATTAAAATAATTTTTTAAAAATTTTGTTAGTATATAAAATTTATCAAAAATTTAAAAAAAAAACTTTTTAAAATGTTAAAAAATTCTTAAAAGGATAGAACAAACAGATATTAAAATTTATTTAATATAATCTTTTATATATTAATTAAAAAAACAATCTATGAATTTATAGTATAATAGTAAACACTTTATATTCAATTCCAGGTGAAGGTAATTGAATAAAACCTATATGGTATCTAATATTATAATCTGTTATGTACTGTTTTTTATGTGAAGCTATTTTATATACTGATCCAGTAAACATTAAGATTGTAATTTTCAAAAAAGGTATCATTATGCAACAATTATCTGGGTAGTGCTATGATGATTATCAGAAACATATCTATAGTAGTTAAATAATATGGTAAACTAAGAGACATATGTTTAACTTTCTTAATCAAGACTTCTTTTGCATTTGGATATATAAATTAAGTTATATTTCATCCTAATTAAATATTGATCCTCTTTTTTTAATAGTAGTTAGAGCCCTAGCCTAGAATATATCAATTTAGTACAGAGCCTAATTGGTTTGAAAAATAATTAGTTATATGTGATGAGAAGGATTGCAGTTTTATAAAAAAAAGCTATAGGCCAGCAAGAATATGATTTGAGATTTGGATAATAAGATGAAAAGATACTTGAACTAATCTTCTTAATCAAAATATCTCTGGACAAAGCTGAATCATATATATTGGATAGTTTAAATCAGTAGTAAGATTTCTATATTCTATAGGCTCTTGTTTAATGTCATATAGAAAATTATTAAAGGTAATATGTTTTTGAGTACTAGAAATAAAGTGAAATATAAGAAATAATCTGCATAGAGTATATACTATACTTATTTGTATGAGTCTTAATATTGCAATTGTAATTGGTATAAGATACTTATCAATAAAAATTTATAAATACTGCATTTCATCTTAAAAAACATTAATTTAAAAAAGCAAGTTTTTCATTTTAATTTTCTAGTTAAATTCTATTAAAATAAAATTAAATAATTATTTAATAATTTATATAGACTAAGCTATAAATATATATATAATCCCTACCTAGTAGTTTCCAATTGATAATACAAATATAACCTATATATACTAATTTGTAAATTATAATTATCTCAAATATATAACCTAAAAAACATAATTTATATCATTTGAATATGACCTAAAAAATAAAATACATTATATATTTGAGATTGTTATAATCTAATATAGGTTGTTTTTTGTTTATATAAATAAAAAATGACTAGGTATAACTTTTTGAATACTTTTGAATAATAATAATTATATATCAATTTCTTGGATGTATTTAATTTTATTATTAAAAGTAAATAATATCATATTAAAAAACTTTTTTCCATATACAAATTTTTTCTTAAAAATTTTCTTTATAGTAATTTTTCTCCAAAATTAAAGAAACAAATATTTTTTTCAACTTTTAATATTCAAAAGTCCTTTACACTTCCTCTTTCTTCACTACAAGAGCCTAAAGGAAATTAAAGAAATATACTGGTGCATCGGGATGGAACCTCTGGCTAGAGAAAAGCAAGTTTGGGGACCTTGATTTTTTTTTGGATTGCATGAGGAAAGGCCTATAGCAGTTACTTCTTTATAAATCTTCCTTGGGATTCTTCCCATTTTCTTTTCTTAATAATACACAAATCTTTTTAAATAATTATACTTTCTGCTTGGAGGACTTCTTTTCATCTCAAAAAACCAAACTTTACATCAAAATTGTTTATATTATTAACTTGGAGCACCAACAATATATTCAATATTTACTTCTCACTATTGCCCAGCATATTTTGCTACATCACCAAAAATCTGAAAATCTCACTCAAAAAATTTTTCAACAAAAAATCGCAATCAGTTTACTTCTGTCAACTAATCAACATTCCAAACTCAACCAATCAAACATTATTAATTTCCTAAACAAATCTGTATAACCAAAACACTACACAATCTCAACGGCCAATCCAACTCTGACATCCCAATTCAACAAGAACCAAACCGGTTTTAACCTGTTAGGAATGACAACAACAACAACAGCATCACACAAAGACTCAACAAAGACTTACCAAATCAAGACTAAATTCCTGAAAATCTTCCATACTACTAAAAAAATATCCCCACCCGCCCTAACATCATCGTTTTGAATAGGCATTAGCCATTCAACACTACTAGTATGAACCCACCCACTTGGTAACAGTTGGTACTATTAGTTAGTTGCGATAGGCTAGGATTAATTTACAGTTTTTCAAATATGTAAAGATTCTTAATGTAATGACTATAAACTCTCGTTTAATAAAAGTCTCGCATTTAATGCCTGTTTGCAATTAAAAAAATAAAAAAAAAAAAGTTCAAATTTTAAAAATGATAAAAAAGCTACTTATAAATATTATAGAACAATATATATTTATATTGAAAGTAGTACTTCTAATTTTATAAAATATCTTAAAAAAACTTATCTAGCAAAATTAAATCTAATAACCAACAATTTTAATATAATAAATTTTTTTTAAATAAAGATAATTTTTGAAATATTTCAAAATTGTAAAAAATATTGTTAAATTTTATTTATATCTAGTGGATATATAATTCTGCAAAAATGAAAAAAAACTTATTTATTAGATTGTTATAAACCAGCAGCTATTTATAATTATTCAAGAATCAGCTTTTCTTAAATTTGTATAAACACTTGTACCAGATATAAAAATATATTTAATTACTTCTATTAAAATAAATATAATAGGTTTTTATTTAAATGATTAAGAAAAATTTAAAAAATATTACAAAAAACAGAAAGTTGAATTTTATTTACTGTATATTAGATATTAGGATATTGGTTTTAATAAAAACATTTCTAACTAGATCTAGGGTTCAAACCCACCTGATTACAAAAATTTATCATCTTCATGATTGGTTAACTGGCTTCCAATTCATATTGTACCCAATCAGCCGACAATCTGTTTTCAAATTTAGCTAGGCTACATGAAGATGGGATCTCTGGTCTTTCTGACGATCGCGGGCTGAAAACAGGTCGAATCAAGGAAGGTTGCACAAGGAAAGGCTTTTGGTCTAACTCTGGTATAAGCCCACAACTCTAACCAAAACTGGTAACAGCAGACTCCGTCATATAAAGAACATCCTAGCCTGGAGCTATTCCAATCCGGCACTTGCTTAAAAGAAGGTTATATCTCGAATAAAATACTTGGTATAATCAGAAGCCGCAGGTGATGACAAAGAGTGATTTACCTTCTCCGAGGTTCTGGGTAAAAAATATATACAGGGATATCTGGGTGTTCTATAATCATATCCTTGAAAAGTAATAATTGTACCTCTTCCACGACTGATGTAGTCGAGACAGGATTTAGATTAGGTTAAATAGTTTATAAACTAACAGTAGGATTTTCTATCCCCTAAAGATCCCACCCAGGATGCGGATCCACCTTCAAGGTGTTCAATTGGTATACTGGGTAAGTCTATAGGTGTAGAAGCGATGTTAACTTAAATGGACCTTAGTATATTTGTAATTGGATATAAACTACCCAATAAAATGCATATGCACAAAGCATTTTTCACCTGGAAAAAAAAAACATTTCTAACTATAACTGTATATTTTATTAACAAAAATTGAAAAATGCAATATATAACAATAGATTTTATACAATTGTGAAGTATTTATTTAGGTAAAAATATTAAAGAAGTATTTTTATCATATTTAAACAAATTTATTTATTTTTTTCTATAATCAAACAAATATTTTAAGAGTTTATTTAATCTTAATGAAGAATATATATTAATTTAACAACTTTTATACACAAACTTTTTACATACCATACTTGAATACCCATCTTAAATAAAGCTATTTCTAGATATGATCTTGGAGATTAATAAAGTTGCTTATTCTTATATATAGTACTTGCTTTTGAAGTATATTTGAAATCATTGCTTGCAGTTCATCATTAGATTCATTTTTTTAAAATCTTGATTATGTTTTATATTTCTAATCACCTTTTCTCTTCCTTGATCTTGTTCTACAAGATTTCTTTAAGTTTCTCAATCAGTCTTTCTTTTTCTTTTTCATTACCTGGAGGGCTTGCTTGATTGGGTGGTTTTTTTTTTGCTGGAGCTTGATGGTGCTGAGGAGTGGTTCTTGGATAGATTCTTCTCTTTCTCTTGTAGGTTACTTTTTTCCTTTCTTTGGTAAGGGTTTATAGGTTTCTGATGTTTTGAAAGTATTGCTGACTCTAACTTTTTCTCTTTTTCTGTTTCAAGTTTTGGAGACTGTTTATATTCTTGTACTTTTTTGCATCTTGGATTCCATATATGTTGCTTGAGAAGCTTGTGCCATGTCTAGGATATCTTGCTTAGCAGGTTATATGCCTTAGCATGGGAAATCTTTATGGTCTGAAAATATGTTTTCTAATTTGAGACATCTTTCTTTTTCCATAAACTGATGCTCAGATTGATTATTTCTTTAGTGGATTTTATACTTCTTTTTTCCCATTGTTTTAATAATTGAATGATTTTTTTCTGCTTTAACATGTTTGCAGTTGAGTACTTAGGAATTCATGTTTTAGTAATCTTTTCTTGTAAGAACATTTACATTTCTTCTCTATAAGCCCTAATTTCTTTTATTTTGTAAAATACATATCTTGTATGTCTGTTGTAACTTGTCTCTTTGCATTTGAATATGTTGTCTAGTGTAGGAAGTTCATTATAAATAAGTTTAATCTTGAATGTCCTGTCTTTTATTTGCTTGAATAAGGTGTGGAGAATATCTTTTCCTTTACAGTTTTTCCAGAATTCTTTTCAATCAGTTTTTTCTGAATTTGAATCTCTTTCTTCCATCTGGCTTGAATTCTGTTTTGATTGATCCATTGTATCAATATTTTCCTCTTATATAGATCTTTAATAAATAATCTTATTGATGTATTTATTGAAATATTGTTCCAGAAGGGAGTCAAGATTGAAAGAGATTTGTGTAGTTCTTTTCAGATAATTGCTTGTTCTTCTTTAGCTGCCTTGACCAGTCGGTCAACTTGGTTGTTTGCTATGTCTTAATCATGTGCTTTGACTTTAACTAGTGTTACTTGGATTTCTTTTCTAAAGATTGTATTTAATATTCATATCTAGAGTTGCCAATTGGGAATTTTTATCTTTTTTCTGATGGTATTTTTTGAGTGGAAGTTGTTTAGATTTTAATAAGTGTTGATTCAATCTGTACTGTCTGTTCGAATTTTCACTTTGCTTCTGTTTGATACTACAAGGATTGCCAAGAAGATTGCTGTGAGTTCTGCTTTTGCTGGTGATGATCAATTGTTTATTCCAGTTTGAAAGGTTTTTTCTGGATAGGGTCCCTTGGTTTGAAGCCAAGTTGCACCTATCTTTACCATTAGATCTCGAGTTTTGCCTACCAATCCGTCAGTATAGAATTGATATGTTCCTTGATACTGACTATTTTTGTTAAGCTTGTATTCTGTGTTTAGTTCTTGACTAAGTTCTGAAGTTTCGATATTTTCTTGTATAAGTTAAATACTATAGTCTATTATTTCAATGCCAATGAATTTGGATATGCTAGAAGCTGGATCTGTTCTAAGCAGAAAGTTTGATCTGACTAGGCTTTTCAGTATGTGAGTTTCTATGGGAATACATGGTTCTTTACTTTTTCTCAGTTTGAAAATCTTGTTAATCCAGTTGAATAATAATGATGGTTCTTTTTTGGATATGCCTGTTGAACTTGAGGTTGCTTAAATAAGCTTTATTGAACTGGTACTTGTATTGATTGCTTGATACTGTTGGGCTGAAAAATGGCGAGTCAGTCGCTTCACTGGTTCAATTTTTGTATAACTAAGGTAAGTCGAGGCACGTAAGACTGATTTAGCCAGGGCTTTTCATTATTAACAAGCTTTTTTCTTTTTTTCCAACACCAGCTCTTCTCTTGATAATCCTGGGCTATATCCTATAGTGGCAATTATCCTATTTTTTCAAAATCAAGTAATTATTTTTTTTTGTTTTAAAATTTTTAATCAAAAATATACTTAGAATAGTAATAAGCCAAGAATTATTTTTTTATATAAATTTCACAGGTTTTATTTATTTGGATTGCAGTTTTGCAGTGACATCCATGTAACGTCTATTAAAAATCTATGTACATCTAATGATCAATTTTTTTCCTATTATTTTCAATAACGTCATTTAATCGCCCTGACATTCCATTTACCAAATTAAGACATAGGTCTACAGAAATACCCTTCCATTCTTTTCAAATTATTTCATGCCATTGTATAACACTAATTTTTTTTTCTAATTATTTTGCTTACTTATTTCTTCACCCTTTTTTGATAATAGTTTATAGATTCTCTATTGGATTTATGTCAGGGCTATAGGAGGGCCAATTAAGGATCTTCAGAACTTGATGATGAAGAAGTTCAGTTGTGTCTTTTGCCATATGTTTTGGGTCATTATCCTGCTGGAAGACCCAATGCAACGGCATAATCCTAGATGCATTTTCAAAAAGATTATTAGTTAAAATATTGCGATAGAGCAATCTATCCATGTTTTGAGTAAAAATATGAAAGCCGATTGTTCCACATGCTGAGAAAGCACCCTATGCATGAATTTTCGCTAGGTGTTTTGGAACCCCCTTTTGTGAAACATCCGTTCTGGTCTTGTAAAATGCAGTCATGGTGTTACAAAACATCTAAAAGGTAGTTTCATCCGAAAATACGATATTTTTTCAATTCTGCCTTGCATAATCAGTCACCCATTCTAAACGTCGTTTGTATTGATTTGTGGTAAGTAAAGATACTGTTTGGGGGTGACTTGAGCAGTAACCAAGCTTATTAAGCTCACGATTTACCATTTATGCTGATATTTTAATCTTATTACTAAGTTTAGTGATGATTTCTTCGCAGGTAAGGTATTGATCATTTTAAATAATTCTTCCTAGCACATGTCAATTTGGGGAGTTAAAATTGTTGGTCATCCAAGGCACGAAATAGATCCAAGTTCATGATTTTTTATAGTTGGGTAATATACTTGTATGCTGTAGAAAGTGGAACATTATTTAATTTTGTCAGAGTCGGGACATCGCGAACACCACAGTTCCAAAGCTCACTTACGGTCTTTTGTTGGTTAGCAAGAGGGGTTTTTCCATTTTAGGATTAAAAAAAAGTGGGAAAACTAAATAGGGATGGCTTTTTTGATGGCTTGTTTTTAAGTTACACGTATAAACAATCCGTCATTAAAAGCTGATTTTGTTAGGAGAGCATGATCAGAAAATTTATATATAGCAGTTACGTGTTATTAAACTCTCGTTATTTATGACGATCACTGTACAACTCTAGTCTATTGTCTATTTTGACAAGAAAAATAATATTAAAATGGTCATGGTATCATTGCACTCGATAGATTTGCACAGCTAGTGAATTAAAAAATAATAGATTATTATATAAGTGACGGTGAACTTTCAGGATATTGCCAGTAGCACTTCAAATTATGTCGAGTAGGTTTTGATGAACGAATGACAATGTTCATTCATGTCTCTCGAGTCTTTTTTGTACTTGATCTGTAAAACAACCCATTAAAATATTCAGTAGCCGCCAATACATTAGAATATCCATAAGCTTTTTTACACTAAAGAAATAATTGTATTTAATAAAAATATCGAGGGAAAATAATTCGAAAGAAAAAAAGGACACTATTAGACAAACCTCTCGTCTTTTTTTCTTTTATTTTTCTTCGCTTCTATGGAGTCTCCAATGCCTTTTCTTTTTTTTTTAAATATTACGGGTCCCTTTGTGTTCTAATGCCAAAATTTTTCAGTTGATTTTTCCCATAACGACTCTGGTTCACAGAAGGCTCATGATCGATTTGCTTGTAGGATAAGATTAGAGTTAGCAGTGTATAAGTTAGTACCAATGCAAAAAGAAAAAAACCATTGTATTCTTAAAATTATTCACGTTGCTTATTATTCAATATACTTGTTATTTATTTAATGTGGCTAATAGAAAAATCTGAGCTTATGTCTGGTAGAAAAAACAAAAAATTTGGTTAAAAGAAGGTTAGCAAGTATTCAGAGCTTAATCGCCACAAGAATACTGTAGTAACGTTTCTAGTATCCAATCAAATTTTCGTGACATATTCGTAACACGTGAATCAATAACAAATCAAAATGACACTAATATTTGTTTATTTTCTTATAGATACTGTATGTCAATACGCGAATTTTTAAATTAAACAACGAGCTAACACGTTTCTAGATCCAACTAATTCATATAAAAAGGGCAAACTTTTCCCTTTCTTTAAGCAGAATCGATAATCAGTTTAATCGTTATTGTTATTTTATGATAGGGTCTATCATTATTTAAGATAATATTGAGTTATTATGGATTATTGATTTTACTGTTTGGTTGGCTACTATAAAATATTCTTTTTCCCTAAAGCTTTAAAATCCAAAAATATATTAAAATGCCCGATTTTTCATCTGTATAAATTTTAATATTTGCTAGTTAGCTTTCTCGTTATTTGTATAATGAGTGAGCATCAAAAATGGCATTGTGGTGGTAACGTAAACTGTCTGCTGCATTTATAAAAGGGCGGTATAAAGAGAAAATAAAGGGCAAAAGAGAATAAAGCGGGGAGGGAAGGAAAGTGGTCGACGTAATATTTTTGCAATAATACATTGATCCGTCTAATTACTGTACTGGACGTGGTCATGTGCGGTTTATAACTGAGGCGATCGTTAAAATTACGCGATTACTTTTGTTCAAGTTCGTGACGTAGTTACAATACATTTAAATAATTCTTATCAAGTGATAATTTATTAAATATAATTATAACTATTTTTATTTATAAAGTGCTAGTTATAGTATCACAATGAGACGGCTAATAATTTCGACTTAAGCTTAGTCGTTTTTGTTAAACTTTTGAGTCTTCAGTAGCACCTCTTTGCTTTAAAAGACGTATATTCATTGAATCTAAACCTTTCACGTTTTGAATATATGCTTTATAAATCCATAATATATTTTGACGTGAAGCCCAATACAAAGAGACTTGCGATGTTTGATCATCTATTCTTTTTACGTGCCAAAAACGAATAGCTTTATCATCGCCACCCGTTAATAAAAGGTCACCCAATTTTGTCTTTTTCCAATCAAGATCACAAACTACTCCGGTAAAGTATATAATAGCAACGCAGTTACCAGATACCGTAGACCACAGCCGCACCGTCTTGTCTTCGCTGCACGATGCCAGTTGGGTGCCATCAGGTGAGAAGATCACACTATTTACAGAACGAGTATGCCCTTCTAGAATGCGTGAATTCAGACTTAAATTCTCGATCGACCACAGATGCACCGTCTTGTCTGAGCTGCACGATGCCAGTTGAGTGCCATCAGGTGAGAAGGTTACACTCCAAACGACATCGATATGTCCTTCTAGAATGCGTGGATTCAAATCCAAATTCTCGATAGACCACAGTCGCACCGTATTGTCATAGCTGCACGATGCCAGTTGAGTGCCATCAGGCGAGAAGGTCACGCTATTAACAGAGCGAGTATGCCCTTCTAGAATGCGGAAATTTAAATCTGAATTCTCGATCGACCACAGACGCACCGTCTTGTCTGAGCTGCACGATGCCAGTTGGGTTCCATCAGGTGAGAAGGTCACACTATTAACACTATAATTATGACCTTCTAGAATGCGTGGATTCGGATCTAAATTCTCGACCGACCATAGACGCACCGTCTTGTCTGAGCTGCACGATGCCAGTTGGGTTCCATCAGGTGAGAAGGTCACACTCCAAACTCGATCAGTATGTCCTTGTAGAATGCGTGGATTCATATCTAAATTCTCGATTGACCACAGATTCACCGTCTTGTCTGAGCTGCACGATGCCAGTTGGGTGCCATCAGGTGAGAAGGTCACAGAATAGATATAGCCAGTATGTCCTTCTATAATGCGTGGATTCAAATCTAAATTCTTGATTGACCACAGACGCACTGTCATGTCTGAGCTGCACGATGCCAGTTGGGTGCCATCAGGTGAGAAGGTCACACTATTAACACCATAATTATACACTTCTAGAATGTGTGGATTCAGATCTAAATTTTCGATCGACCACAGACGCACCGTTCCGTCTTCGCTGCACGATGCCAATTGGGTGCCATCAGGTGAGAAGGTCACAGAATAGACAGAGCCAGTATGTCCTTCTATAATTCGTGGATTCAAATTCGAATTCTCGATCGACCACAGACGCACCGTCTTGTCTGAGCTGCACGATGCCAGTTGGGTGCCATTAGGTGAGAAGGTCACACCCCGAATGGTGTTAGTATGTCCGTCTAGAATGCGTGGATTCAGATCTAAATTCTCGATTGACCACAGACACACCGTATTATCCCAACTTCCTGATGCCAGTTGGGTGCCATCGGGTGAGAAGGTCACACTATTAACAGAACGAGTATGCCCTTCTAGAATGCGTGAATTCAGATCTAAATTCTTGATTGACCACAGACGCACCGTCGTGTCTGAGCTGCACGATGCCAGTTGGGTGCCATCAGGTGAGAAGGTCACACCCCGAATGGTGTCAGTGTGTCCTTCTAGAATGCGCGAGTTCCGATCTAAATTTTTGATCGACCACAGACGCACCGTCTTGTCGGAGCTGCACGATGCCAGTTGAGTGCCATCAGGTGAAAAGGTCACACTTTGAACGGCATTAGTATGCCCTTCGAAAGTATGAATATTTTTTAACGTTTCGACTTTATAAAGGTAAATTTTCTTTCCACTAGCAACGGCAAGGAAACGTCCGTCTGGAGAATAGCAGCAGCAATAACACCAGTCCTTAAAATTTAAAAAGAGAAACTCACCAAATTGCACTCCTGTCATATTAGCTTCACTAAAATTTGCATATTGCAACCATGCCCCCTTGAAATTAACATTAATTAAATTTGCTTCTTTAAATTGCGTACAATGAAACAAACCATAACTTAAATCTGCACCGGCTATATGAATGCCATTTAGATTCTTTCCACTAAATGACGTTCCAGCCTTATTTAAAATCGTGATTGCGTTTGCTGCGGCTATTTCTAAATTGGTGTCTTTTTTTGATTTCTCAATAAAGTTAAAAAGATTTTCTTTAAATATTTTGGTCTGTTGCATATTTTTCCAACTTCTGGCCTTTTGTTGTACATACTCTATTAAAAAGCGAATGATTCCGGAATCACGTAGTATCGAAATTTCTTCAAATAGTGTAGATTTATCTTCTTTACAAATTGAATCGTATATTGATAGAGCAACAAAATATTCGAATAAAGATTTGTGAATAAATCGATATTGGTCACCATTACGACTTAAAGGAGAGTTGTAACGCAAAAGACGTGTCTTTGGGTTTTCATATCCAAAGAATTTTGCACGCCAATCTGTATGAGTTTTTGTGTTATCTACGTCTGAATACATTACTACCACTTCGTTGGTCTTAAACATTTCAACCGCTAAGTCTTTGTTAAATTTCATGCAATGTTTTGTAAAATCATTATCTAAAACTGCAAAGGTATCAATTTCATCTAGTTTTAATTGAATGCGTTCTAAACGGTCTTGGGATCGTTCAAACCATTTTTCTACAAACTCAGTGTACAAGGTTAAGCGTGTAATATTTTTTGTTGAGTTCTCATTCTCTAAGTCCGGTACGACTTGAATGGCAATCTTTAAGATAAAGGGATTGCTCAGCAACTGATCTGAATCGGAAACACGCTTTAAAACGTCTTCATATTTTTGCGCATTCCATGACACCTTTTGTTTTTCGACATACTTTCTAATGTACTCTCGAATTTCATCTTTAGAAAAAGGCGCTAGCCATATTTCCTGAAAAAGCTTGGAGTTTTTATTAGGAGTAAACTTTTGTTGATACCTCGTGCTTAAATATTCTGGTCTGCAACTGATAATAACTTTGGCGTTCCACTCTTGGAGTTTGTTTTTACTATAAAAATTTGATTGGCGGTCCTTGATTTCATCATATCCATCCAATATAAACACGAATTTGCAGTTTTGTCTCAAATTTTCGATAATTTCCTCAGAAAATCTTAATTCTTTTAAATATTTTTGAATTATTTTCTCATTAGGATTATCTATAGTTGGAAGTGAAATAAATAAAGGGATAATTTTATTTTCTAACGCGTCTTCTAACTCGTAATCCTTCCAAAGATATTGAGCGAGGTGACGGTTAAAAGTCGATTTTCCCGCTCCAGCTTCACCTAGGAGCAGCAAAACTTT
>CAJVPV010002640.1:0-12677 GCA_910591835.1 Acaulospora morrowiae
ATTTGCTCTATATCTTGTCCTTTTTCAATTTTTTCTCCTTTATTAACACAAATTCCTATTTCTATTTTTTTAAGCATCTCTTTGATTGCATTAATATGTAAATTTGGCTCTATAGTTATGCTATATGTTTTATTCTTATTATATATTTTATTTGTTCCTCTATCTATTATGAATTCATATTTTCCTTGTATAGGGTCCCCTAATATCATATCATTTGTTAGATTTCTTATTATCTTACATTCTATCTCTCCTTTGAGTTTTTTATCTTCTTTCTTTCCAAGGATTACTCTAAGATTTTTTATTTTCCCTACTTCTGTTATAGATACCTCTCCTGTGGCTACTGTATATTCTTCATTTGATGGTTCATACTTCAATCCTAATTCCTCAGATTTTTCTTCAGATATACAATCTATATTTGCTCCTGTATCCATTAGAGCACTTATTGTTTTCCTTTCCCCTTTTCCTAAATCTATTTCTACTCTTATCATTGATGAATTCTTTGTTTGTATCAATGATAACCCTACTGGATCAATAAAGCTGGGGCTTGGGTACATTGTTAATATATGTGTTTTCTTTTCTGTAGATTGTATATAAAGTCTATTAGGCGTTTTTATTTTTCTTGTTTTCATATCTAGTTGCATTTCATACTGTTTCATTGTCTCACATCCTACAAGTACAGTATATAATATAATTCATTTGTTATTCCTTCTTCATCTTCATAATCTCTTTTGTCTTCTTCCAAAATATATACTATCCCCAAGTCTACAGTTACATCATTTTTAAAGTTTATAATTATTTTATCTTCCAATTTTTTAGTATTTCTTACTTTACAAATTCCATTTGCTACCAGGTCTCTTAATTCTTCTTCATCTTCTTCTAGTTCTATTACTCTAATTCCAAATTTCTCTGCTGTTCTTGAGCTTGATATCACATTACAATCTATTTCTGTTGTAAAATATATTGGTAAATCATATATATATACCTTTCCTATAATAGTTCCCATTGTACTTGGTATGGCTGGTCCATATAATTTTCTTCTCATACTAGTGCTTGTATCACTTATGTCATTTTTATTATCATCGCTTTCATTTTCTTCATTATTACTTCTTGCAAGTGTTCTAGGTCTCTAATCCTGTGATGTTCTTCTTGCTGAATTATCACTTATGTTTGGTGTATTATCTCTACTTTTTATAGGTGTGTCTCTTCTTGAATTGTTTGCAGGTGTTCCTGTTTTTGATCTTCCATTTGATTCTGGTGTATTATTAGTAGGTGTATATTGTATGTTTGGGTCCCATGGGTCATCTCTTGCTAATTCATATATTTCATCTTCTGAAGAGGTTGATTCATTTTCTTCTGATTCTTCTCCCTCCTCAGGTGTGGTTCTTCTTGAGTTATTTGCAGGGTTACTTCTACATGATGATTGACTATAATGGTATAATATTTGTTGTCCTGGTAGTTGTTCTCTTTTTCTACCTCTTTCTTTACCTCTTTGCAGGTTTATTCATTATGTTTTTCTTCCTCCTCTTGTTGTATAATTTACTTTGTTCTGAGACATTTTCAAGATTCACTCGATTTTTCAAATGTTTTAACACTTTTTTCAGAATGTTCAGCACTTTTCTTTCAAAAGTTCAATATTTTTTGGGGGATTTTTGGTAAACAACAAGTCCTTTTATGATTTTCAAATTTTTTATTTATTTTCCTTTACTTTAATTCTTTATTAAATACATCGAGTAACTATTTATATTATGTTATATATAATGTTATAGTATTGTTATTCTGTTGTATTCTAAATTATTATTTAACTTAAGTTTAAGATTACATTAATATTAGTTTCTGCTTCTTCCCAGTATGCTGATCCCTTTTCTTTCATTTCTTCAAGTATTTCTTGTTCCCAAACTTTGTATAATTTATCTCCTACAATATTATCATATCTTACTATTCTTCCTTTTACCCCTTTTATTCTTAACTCCATCCTATTATAATTCTTATTTCCAAAATTATCCTTTTTCCAATTTTTAACACTATTTCATTTTTGATTCCATTCTTTTACATTTGAGGGTTTACTTAAGATATACTTGAAATACATTTTCCTTTTCTTTATTTCTTCAATTTCTTGATAAATTTCTTTTACTTTTTGTTTTATTATTCTCTTTTCATCCTCCAAGGTTAATATCTTTTAGATCAATATATTTATTAGTTCATTGGGTGTTATCATTTCCATTGCACATTCCACAAATGCTAATTTATATGCATCTGCAAAGTTGTGTGTATATTTTCTTTCCATATTTTGCTGGATTTTTTCCATTACTTCTTTATAATTTTCTTGTAATGTTTTGTCTCTAATGTATTGGAGTGTTTTATCCAATGGGAATATCACTTCAAAGAATTTAACCCTTTATAGTATCTTAGCATTGTCATTAGTCCTATTCATTTCTTTTCCTGCATCAAAGCTATCTGATCTCAAGATTTCAATTTGTTTCATTTCTTGTTGTACTGATTTGTCTACAAATTCTTCAGGCTTTTTGTAAAATCCCATTAATATTTTATTTACCTTTTCTTCTATTTGTTTATCATATTCAAAATCTCTCACTTCTTATTGTATTGGTTTTTCTGTAAATTCCTTGGGTTTTTTATGAAATCCTACTATTTTTCCAAGTGCTTCAGATTTTTTATTATTAGTTTCTGTTACTTCCAAAATTTCTTGTTCAAGGGTTTCAATATATTCTAGTTCTTTATCTGTTGGTTTTCTTTTGATTGGGTTGAATCCGTCCATCCTTTTGAATCTTGCAACCATTTTATCTCTTTCTCTTTTAATTCTTTTATCTTGCTGTTCTAGTAATTCATCAATATCATCATTTTCAAATTCTGGATTCATTTCAAAATCCTTATATGTCTCGTATGCAATTTCATTTATTTCATTTTCTCTTTCCTGCATTTTATCAATTTCTTCTTGTATAAAGTGTTCACTGTCTCTGGACCCATAGTCTGCCCAGTATTTAAGGTTTTCTGAAGAGATACTTATTTCGTCTTCTGATTTTGATTCATAATCTGATTCATCTAAGGAATCCAATCCATTAATATATTCTTCTAAGTCTTTCATTTCTTGACTAATAATTTTTCCTTGTGATTTAATTATATTTCCTTGAGGCTCTAAAATTTCTTGTTGCCTAGGGTGTTGGGTTTCATCTTCCCATACATTTTTATGACTTATATTTCCAATAAGTCCTTTTGTAATATCTGTCATTTTCCAATTATAGTCACTTTTCCACCTGTTGAATATTCTTGTTTTCCAATTGGAGTTTTCAATTTCTTTTTTCTTTCTCTTATAATAATTTTCAAATGGATCTTTACTGTCTGATTTTTCTTCAGTCTCAGAGTATTGGCCTTCTGACTCTTCTGGTAAAAAGTGTAATCCTTCTTCATATATAAAAGGGTTCTTACTATTTTGAGTGATTTCTTGTAATTCAATTGTATTTTCATTCTGTAGTGTGATCCATCCTAAATTATTTGTTTCTTTCTACAAGTTCATTTTTCTTTCTGTGATTCAATTATCTTTTCATCAAATGTTATTCTTTTTAGTGGTTTTGGTCTTTGAATATTTATTGCATCACTCGTTATATAATATTGTTTTGTTGAGTTTTCTTTATCACTTTCATTTTTAATTTCTTGAAGTTCACTGGCTTCCATTTTTGTTATCTGGTTTCCCATTTAGAAGTCTAATTATTGATACTATTCTAAAAGGTTGGGGCTCTTTTTTTTCAGATTCTTCAGTTACCTTAGTTTCTTCTTGTGTTGTCTCTACTATTTCTTCAATTTTCACTATTTCTTCAATTGTTTCAAGTCCTATATACTCAGGAAATGGGTCAAATGTCACAAGTTGATATTCTGGTGTTGTATATATTTCTTCTGGTTCTTCTTGTACTTCTTGCTCTTTGGTTTCCTCAGGGAACTGGTAGTTCTCTTTTTCCTTTAAAAAATATTCACTATCCAATCCTTCAATATATCTGAACTTGGGTTTTTCTTGCGCAAGGTCCTCTTTAGGCTGCTCTGGGATTCCCAGTGTTGCCTTTACTTCAGATGTAAGAGTTTCCAAATGGTCTATATCTTGATCAGTCTGATTGTTTGGTTGGATTGGTTCAATTTGTTAGTTTTTTTGTTTTTTGGTTTTCAAAGGTTCTGTTGAGGTGTTTATATAATTTTTCTGGATTTTATTTTCTACTATTTTTATTTCAACAGTAAGTCCTAGTGTTTGGAAGTCACTCATTGTGATTGATAGAATTATAAATCTTTCTGAATCCTTCTTTTCAATAGATAGTTCTGGATCTTTCCATGGAATAGGTTCATTCCATCCTCCTAGAAATTCTGATTCTGTTGTTCTAGTTTTTTCTTTTTTATTCTTTCTTTTATAGGATTCTGTACATACACAGTAGTCATATAGTAGTTCAGAAAGTCTTTCACATGTGTTGCAATACCTATATACATGATGGTCTTCTGATCTCATATTACAATTTTTACAATAATTTCCAGCATTTTCCCATACTTCATGTGTTCTTTCTTTTCTTTGTTCATCTGTTTCTTGTTGTCTTGATTTTCTCAATTTCCAATTGAAATTGTAGTATTGTTTGTACATGTATTCTGTTCCTGCTTGATAATACTCAATTGTTTTTTTATTATACACATAACAATATTTTGTTGTTTCTTCTTTAAATCTTTTATATTGTCTTGGCCTTTTCTTTCCTTTAATTATCTTCTAATTTGTTTTAATCTGTTTTTTAATTTTCCTTTGGTTTCTTACTCTTTTTTTGTCTTTCTCTTTTTTCCTACACTTTCTAATAGGATGTTCTTTTTTCATGCAATAATAACATTCTTTAATATACTTTTCTGTAGTATGGTCTTTCACTGTAGAGTGATTCCACATCTTGGATTTCTTTGAGTCATTGTATAAATTGGCCATACTCTCGTTGTACTCTTGAAGGTAATCCTTGCTTTTCTCAGTATAATATATTGATGAGTCTTGTTGTTAAGCCCATAATTTTGTGTATTCCTTGGTCTTGTTTTCTTTTATACTCATATCCATATCCCATGTGATCACTCCTTCTATTATTTCCTGGTTGTCTTGAGTAATTCACTTATTGTCCTCCATCATCTCTTCCTTTTCTCGAGTTGCTGCTAGACCTGCTTCCATTTCTCTTCTTCTTTTTTTCTTGTTTCTTATCCTCTTTCTTTTCTTCAACTGGTTGTTTAAGATTTTCTTTTTTTTTGCTGTCAGTTTTCCTTAGGTTCTTCTGTTAAGACTTTTTCAAATTCTTGGATGAATTCTTGTTTGATTTGTTCCTCTACCTTTCTTTTAAAATCCTTCTCTTCAAGTAATTCAAAGTCCTCGTCTTGATCATTTGTCTCTTTTTCTTTTTTGAAATCTTCTCTTGTTATAACCATTCTTCTTCTAAGAGAAGTGTCTTGTTCGTTTTCCAGGTTTTATCTTTAGATTCTGATTTCAATTCTGCCAGGTTAGTATAGCATAGCTACCTCTTTTATAACCGATTTTTATTCTAGCATATTTCTTTCTTCGTTTTTCTAAAAGTTTCTTTTTCTTTCTTTTTGCATTTTGTTCTATAACATTCTTTTTATTGTTTTGTAAATATTTGTTTTAAATTGTTCTATTTTATTCTACTAATACTATTTTATTATTTAGCTATTCGCTATACCTACTCTTGTCTTTACTTTTTATCATGCCTAGGGTTCATCTTTCAAATCGCTCAGACTATTCTCCTTTCTCTATTGGTAACTATCATCCTCCATTTGATGAACATTTCTCAGGTCGTCAATCTGAGTTTCCAAATGAAAAATTATTTCTTTGTGCATATATTAAGTTTTTTGAGTCTGAAAGAAACTTTTATCGTGCTGAATTTAAATGTCTTAGCAATCTTAATCTCAAGAATTCAAAGCCTATGTTAGTGGATGAATTTTTCTATTACCATTGTAGAAACAATATCAAAATTCATCCTCACACCTGTTTCCACACCAGAGGTACTCATCATTATAGTTCAAAAGATCTTACAAACATTTGTTCTAAAGAATTGTTTTATAATCTTTTTGCGAATCATGACCCTATTGTTTATATCACTTCTCCAGAATCTATTTGTTCAAATCCTTCAATTGTTTATACAGCTCCTTTGGAACCTTCTATCTTTAGTTCTTCGAATTATTTAATTAATAATTATCATCCAGAGATTATTGATCTTACAGATAAATGACTTATTTGTTTACTTTTTCTATCTTATTCCTTTTCTTTCTTTTATATTTTAATTGGTTCCTTTCTGTAGTCTTCTTATAATCTTAATATTAAAATTATTTTCTTACTTATTGACAAGTTTTGATTTTGGTGTTATTTGTTTATTGTTTATAATCCACATGTATCATTTTTGATAATATTGGATAATTCACGGGTATCATAGTTCTTCTAAGTCATTCTGTTTCACATTAATTTTATTGGTCCTTATCGTTTATAAATTTACTAGTCTTTTTTCTTTTTCTCTTGTTAGAAAATACCTAAGAATAAATCTTCCTTTAAATCTTCTAATAAATCTATTGATCCTTATACTGTTAATAAAATTCTTATTCAAGAGGTTAAAACTCTTCAAGACCAAAATAAAAATCATTCTGATATAATCAGTACACTTAACAATACTCTTACCCAACTTTCAAATCTTGTTTCTAAAGTTATTATTTCTGCAGTTGCTTCTCATACTGCTGTTCTTCAATATTATAATTTTTATGATAAAAATTATCACTACATACCCATAGAAGATACTTCATCATCTCAAAATTCTTTTCTTGTTCCTGAAGATTCTCTAGAATTATTTAAAGATATTATTACTGAACTTAAAAGTTCTTCGGGTCTTGAAGTTTCAGAACTTCCTAGTTTCTTTGACGAATTAGATCAAGATATTTTTGCTATTGCCAATAAGATTTCAGCACAATAATTCTTTATCTTTACAAGGTTCCTTTTTGGACCATCTGTCTAAATTCTTAAATATTCTCAAAGTTAAAGATTACTATAAATGATATTCCTTTTTTTATATTCCTTCTTCAAGAATTATTTTTGTTACTAATAATAAGACTGATAATACATTTGCTTGCTTTGATTACAATGTCCTTAACTCTTTTCTCAATGTTAATCTTCGTTTTTAGTATACTTCTTTCATTTGTATACATTTTATTATTTACTTTGTATTTCTTTTATTACTTTTATTTATTGTATCTTACTATTATTTATAATATTACTCATGGGTAATCCAATGATTTTTAGAAGAAAATATTCTTCTTATGATTATTCTCATCAAATTTTATATTTCCTTAATCTTTTTGAATATCAGCATTTTCGCTATGGTAATAATTATTATATTTTTAACAAACTAGAGGATCTTGGAAAGTGAGGAAATTTGATTATTATAGGTTGAGAATTTATTTATTAGATTACTATCCATGTTTATTTTTTCGTCTCTGTAAATATATTACCAATCCTTAATAAATTTTATTATTAAAAAATATAAAACTATTCCCAAAATAAAAGATATTTTAAATAATATTTCTGAAAACCTAAATATTTCCTTTTTCTTGACTAAATTTATAAGATATATACACAAATTCTCTCTGTCTGTTAATAATATGTCCCACCTAGATATTTGAACATATCCTACTGCTTCTTGTGTATAATCATTGCCAGATGGAATCATAATTATTCCTATGGTGTCTGTTGGTTTTCTTGATAGTGTTCCTTCAAGCTCCCATATAATACTTGGTCCTATTGTTGATATACATTTGTTAGATTATTTTACAAAAAGATCTTAGAGAACGTTTATAATAGGTCATCTATCTTATATCAAGTCTCTACTAGACTAATAACTTTCACAAATAATGGCCCAATGTGCTTTCTTTAAAATCCTTTATGACCAGATATATCCTTCATTGCCCACATATCCTTCAGATGTGGCGATACAAAAAGGTTATAGTAATTTTTATCTAGTAAGTTTCTACTTACTTACTTTAATACTCGACCAGTACTTTACTTGTATCACAAACTCTCTTTTTGCAATCTTTCCTTGTATATCTATTCCTTTATCATTCTTTCCTCCAGTTCTCTTTATTTTGATATTAACTTCTTTCAGTTTCTGTAATACTTGTTTTTCAAAGAGAGTTCCTTTAGTCACAGGTGAAATTTTCATTAACATTTTATAAAATTGTACTTTCCTTTACTGGACTCTGGTAAGTCATTTTTATTTTCGTATTAAAGTTTTGTTTCTTTGTTGTTAAAAGATTTCTTTTGTTAATTATTGATGCTCCTTTTATTATTTTTTAAGGAACTGCACATGTGGCGTTACTTCAATAAGTATCATGTGTTCTTTTGACTTATAAGGCTGCTCACATTGCTTTTTGTGCAGTACAATGATTTTCTTGATTCTTATTGGATACAATAATCCATCCCCATGTTACTTGTTTTCATTTTTTACTAATTATTCCTTCCTGTATTTTTCATGAATTTTCTTTTTACTTTAAGTTGTAGGTTGTTTATTTTATACTGTTTCTTTTTGTGACCTTTCTTTTATTCTTGTTATATAATAGAGTTCATAGTCTTAAATTAGAAATTTTCTTCTAAAAGAACAACCCTTTAAACTGTAAAGTCATTAATGTTCTCACTTGTCATCTGTTTCCTTTTTGTTTATACTAGTTCTATATTTGATGGTGATTGTTAAATTTTCTCACTTATTTAAGTAGAGATGTTGTATACTTGTTTATTAATATCCAAAATGTTTTCTTCTTGTTTTAATTCTATCTAGTAAGCAATATTTCTTGCTTGATTCTTTATCAACGTCCTCATATTTACAATTATTTTATAGCTCTATCTTAGACTCGCTTAAATCTCTTGAAGAGAAGAGTCTTGTTCGATCTCAACTTCTTCCAGTTAATGTCCAAGAGTCTATTCTCAACATTAGGACTCATCTTAAATGTTTTGAAGTTTCAGACGGTTCTTCTATTGTTACCTTAGTTCAGGAAGTTGTCCAGAATCATTTTTCATTGTTTCTTTTAAATCATTCACTCTCTTCGATGGTTGATTTTCTATGTCTTTCTTTTACAAGTTCTTATGATATTATTTATAAAGAACTTATTAAGCTTCAAAATATCATTTCTATTCTTCATTCAGAGAATTCTTCTCTTAAAGAGGAAAATCAGTCTCTTTGTAATATTATTAGAGATCTTAAATCTCAAAATATTATTCTTTCGTCAAAGAATTCTTCTTTTTGTGAAGAAAATAAATCTTTCTGTGATCTTATTGGTAGTTTTAAAAGTTCTTAAACATTCTTTTTCTTTTTTTTAATCAGATCTTTCGATTTTATTCTTTAACCTTCTTTTTGATTTTATTGGTATTTCGATTATTTCCTTTTTCTTTTGTTATTGTTATACCTTTTTATAAGTTTTTACAGATTTGTGTTTCATCAGATATTAATAAAAGATCCTGATATTCTTTGCGTTGTTCTTAAAAATATCTTTCACTACTATTTCATCTGATCCTTCTACTCCAAGCGGTTCTCCTGTTATTCTTGAGAATTCAGTAAATATTTCTATCAGGAATCTTAATATGGCTTTGACCTATCTCTCTCATGTTCAAAATTCTATTCAATCCATCTTTCACCAAGTGTCTTGAAGTGAAACTTGCCATAATCATCTTGAAGGCATTCTAAGTTCTGCTCACTTTTTTGTTGATGCTACCTTTTCAGATGTTTTATTTATACAAAATAATCCATTCTATATTGTTATCAAAGATCTCTGTAATATGTATAAACATTATAGTACACGAACTCTTGAGCTTTAAAAGGAAAATTCTTGTCTTAGAGAAGAAGTCACTATTCTTCAGAATATTAAATTTGATCTTGAAAATATAGTACATGATTTTTATTTCCAATTTTCTGATCATGATAGTTCGTAGCATTTCTTTTTCTTGTCTTTCAATATATTTTGTTGTTTCTTTCTTGTAATTCTGATTATTAATATTATTATTTAAATATTTTCTTTAAAGGATTCAATAAAGTTTTTCCATAGTATTATTAGTGCTTAATTATTTCTTTGTATATATTGTTTATCATTTTTCATCTTCCTTCTTTGTAAATGATCACAGTTGTTATCTTGTATATTTAAAGAGTATGATATGTTCGTCATTCTTTCCAAAATGTCTTCTTCAAATATCAACAAGTAAGGTCTTAGTTGATGCATTTGTTTATCTCTTTCTTTCTCTAATTTCTTTTCTGTAGCATTCTCCAGGATCTTGATACAGCCTTGGTTGCTCTTTGTCATGCTCAGGATTCTCTCAAGGCTTTCTCTAAGGATACTCCTTGTTCTCGCTACATGAAACTTGACAATTTTGTTTCTTCCTCGATTTCTAAAGCTCTTTATTCTTCTGCTACAGAAGGTTTCGTTCCTCCTCCCAAATCTTCCTTTACTCTTGTCAAAGAGATCTGTAATTTCTTTCATCTTGCAAATAAGAAAATTACCTGTCTTACTAATGCTCTTGCTAAAGAGGAAAAAAATTCTACTGAGGAGACTAATGAGCTTTGTGCTGAAATTACTAAACTTTGTCAGGAAGTTAAAGCTCTTAAAAAAGAAATTAGGTTTTTAAAGAACTGTTAAGGACATATGATTTTCATTATGTTACTTCATAATGTCATTCTATTTTTCTTCAATGTCATCAATAAAGTCTAATATTTGATCATTACATTTCATTTATATTATGATGTTATTTTATGAGTTTCTCATATATCAGTTATATTATTATGAAGTGTTACATTTTCATTATTTATTTTTTGTATTATAAATATCTTGTTTTATCGTTTCTTGTTTCTGTTGAATTTTGTCTTCCATTTTTAATCACATAAGTATATTCTAGCATATACGTTTAAAATTTTCGAAAAATATTTTTTTCTTTTACTGATTTTTATCATGAATGCTCTCACAATATGCAAAGATCAGAGTCTAATGTTAGTGATGATGGTACTGATAGTCAAAATATTTATGATGGTGCACGTGACAATCCCCGTAATGTTCCTCGCGGTTCTTCCATCTGTCAGATTCTCAATTTTTCTCCTGTTTGCTTGCCTAATGTTCAAAATGTTGTTCGTCCTCCTGTTATTCAGAATATTCAAAATATTCAGAATTATCCTGTTGCTCAGAATCATGAAGATGATGAAATTTTCTTTCACTTAACACTTCGCCCTATTAATGAAATGTCTAATACTCAATTGAGAGAACAACTTATCATTTTTCGCAATGGTGTCCTTCAACTTCGCAAAAGAATTGATTCCCTTACTGAAGAGAAATCAGCTCGTCATTCTGAAGAACTTGCTCACAAATATCGTCGTCTTTGTACCCAATTAGAATTATCTAATAAAAGAGATGATAATATCAAGAGAATATTGTACGTATTATTATTTTGTATTGTACTCTTACTTCATTTCATCTCTTCACTAATTTAATTCTTCTTTTTTTTAGTAACTTCTGAGTCTTTGTTATCTTGCATTACATGTTTTTCATCATTGCATACTTGCATCTTATGTAATTCAATTTTGTATTTAATTGTGTGAATAAAATCAATTCTTCACAATTCAATCACTTCTTAAAATCTCAGCACAATGAAAAACTATTACACAATTATTATCACAATTATTTTCTTGATAAGTTACTTACTTGATCTTGTAAAGTCAAAATCTAAATTCTCTCATAAATCATTCTCAAAAGACAAAAACCTATTTCAAAAAGCATCATCTTGTTTAGAAGATAAATTAGTCATGAATTGTGAATCAATTCTTAAATTCGGTTGGAAGTTTTCCACAATATCTTCAAACATATGCTCAAAAACTTTGTTTATAACAATTCCTCTATTTATTATAAACAGTTTTATACTTTTTGCTCTACTAGATTTTTACATTTGGTGTTTTATAATATCTATCTATCTTGAAAGATTTATTTATTAGTTATATTTGTATTTCTATTATTTCAATCACAAATTTCTATCATCAGTTCATTTCAAAATATCTATACAAAACTATTGTTTCTAGCCAATTTTCTAAATTGTATCAGCTGTCTCATTGTTACCTTCAAATTATGTATTTCGATAGACTATAATAATAATTTGCTTCTTAAGGCTTTTCTTTAGGCTGTTTCGCATTAGTTTATCATTGTCTTCTTTCTTATCTTGAATCTTTATCTTCGTTCTTGTTTTGGCTTTTCTCTTTCACCATATCGGATTTTTCTAATGCAAGTGTTTTAAATTTTCTTAATACATAGTCAGTTTCAAAATTGAATTTCTCCATCTCTTGTTTTTTTTCGGTTCTTCTTTTCCTTCTTCATGGTTTTAAATCTTCTTTCACATTTGGAGTCATAACTTCTTTTTTCTGATTAGTCTTGTAAAATTCTTGTATGTTTTTCTTTTTTAGGTTTTCTTTTGTGGAAATGTACTGTATATTTTATTCTTTAGATATTGGTTTTTAGATGGTATATTATTAATAAAGAATATTATTTCTGTTATTTTAACTTTGGCTTGATAAAGTGATATTGTTTAGTTTCTTAATGAATTTTCAAGTTTTCTTTGATAATTTTTCCTTGTTTACATTTATGTCTTTAACTTG
>CAJVPV010002641.1:0-12677 GCA_910591835.1 Acaulospora morrowiae
ATTAATTTCTATGCAGTAGTTTTTGAGTAATGAATAAATAAAAAATTCCAAAAAGTTTTGTTACACACTGTATATCTTTTTCTTTAAGTATTTTATCAAACTGGTTTTCTATTTCCTCTATTGTACAATTCTCTTTTATTTTTTCTTCCAAGTACTGTTGTGTTTTGATATATATATTTTTTAAAGTTGTCACTATCTTATTTATTTCTTTAATTAATATACTTAATTTTTTACTAAAGTCTGCAAATCTTCCTATTTCTTCCTCTTCTCCAAAGAAGTTTTTTATTTTTGTATATTTGTCTTCAAAGAATTCTTGGTAATATCCAACAATTGTTTCAACCTTTTCCTTTTCTTCTCTGTATTCTTGTTCTTGTATTATTAATTCTCTTTTTTCTTTTTCTAAGGTATCTATCTGCTTTTGTAATTCTTCAATTAATCTTTCCTTTGCTTGTATGGTTTCTTCTGGTATCAATTCAAGTAATCCTAGTTCAAAGTCTAATTCTAAGTTGTTTTCTAATTTTTTTTGTTCTTTAGTTTCAGTTCCTTGTTCACTTTCTTCCTTTTGATTTTCCTCTTTACTACTACTTTTTTCACTAAACAATCATTCTTTACTATCTATTTTTTCTTCTGCTTGATCTATATCTGAGCTTCCTATTCCAAATATTGTTCTATCTACTTCTATTACTATTTGTGCTCCGCTTGGTATTTCAATATTTTCTAATGTTATCTCTCTTTCTTTTTCTTTCTGATTTTGACTTTGGTTTGGTTTTTTTGAATCCATGGTTGGGATATGGGGTGTATTTATACTTTTCCTGAGTTCTTTATCAGTTTTCTGAGTTTTTTGATGATTTTTTTGCTGTCTTCATATTTCCTTGCCTTCTTTTTATAACTTATTTCTGTTAATATGCTATGTTTGCAATATTATAAAGACAGTGTTAATTTTTTGTTTTGATTATACATTTCTTCTATTGTATAAGCTTTCTATTCAGTGTTTTTATGTGGCTCTATTAGCAATGGTTTTTCATTTACCTGTATTATATATACTTTACAAGTTTTTCCTTTAACATTATCATCTACTTTTTCATATTGTCCAAGGTATTTTAATTTTTCTTTTACAGATATTCCTGGTCTTCATGTATTTCTCTTATGCATGCTTACTCTGCTGTTTCTCCAAATTCTATTCCTCCTCCTAATACTTGGTAATAATTAAAATATTCCTTAGTTGGATCTTTTCTTTGTGATAGGTATACTTGTCTTGAATTATTATATAGTATTCCAATAACATATTTTTGATTGATACTTTCTGACAGGTTATTCATTTTTTTATAAAATGATATTATTTTATCAGAGTACTGTTCTGTTGTTGGTTCAAATAAATCTTTCTTTGCATATAAATGATATGTTTCTTTTACTCCTTGCTTATAGAATTTATTTAATGCCTTAAAGTAGCTCTAGGTACTCCTTTTTCTAATTCTCTATTTCTTTTTAATATTTTATCATATTCTTTTTCTGGATTTGTTTTCAAATATATTACCATCCTATTCTCAAATAATTTTTCAAGTTTGTCTGCTCTTTTTAGAATACTCTTTGCTTCTTTTTTAGTAATATATCCTTGCTATAACATAAAGTTTGTAAATATTCTTGTTGACAATATACTTCTGTCAAATATTACATATTTCTTTGCTTCATTTCCTTCAAGTTGCTCTACTCTTTGATTAATTATTTCATTTTGTAATAAAACCCATATTCATTATAAGAGTTTCCTTTATTTATAATATGTTGATAATAATTATGTAATATAGTTACATCAATGTTTCCTTCTCCTAATATACAGTAATATATAAATCTTTTGGTAAATATGTTTTAAGATGTTGTATAAATGTTTACTTTTCTGCTCCTATACTTTCTTTCACAAAAAGATATACTGTATCCTTATTCATCTTTAACTTCTACAGTTATTTTTCCTTTTTTTAGTACTATAACCTTTCCTTGCTCTTCTATAATAAGATATTTTTTCTTTCCAAATCTTCTTTCTGGTTTGTTTATCCCTTGGTCTAGTTGTCCTTGCTTGATTCTTTCTTTGAGTTTTGTAAGATTCCAATTTTTAATTTTTAATTTTAATTTTAATTTTTTTTTAAGGTGAAAGTGCGATGCGTCACAAAGTTTTTATTATATGACAGATCAATTATATAATAATTATTTATATTACATATATCATTTTATACAACAATGAAGATGTACCACTAAGAACTTGTACAAGTCAATACTATGTATTCTATGCAGATTATTCCTCACATTCCCACCTTACTCTAGTGCCCAGGAACCTATTGCTTAACAATTTTACCATGTAACACTAGAATGGGACCTATGGGGTGTAGAATGCCTACCACTAGTTTAAACTACCTAATCCATATGGTCCAGTTTTGCTTGGAGGTCTCTTGATTAAGAGGGTTAGTCCAGGTGCCTCCTCATTTATCACCTAGACCTCAGATCGCACTCTTGCTACCTTTGACTGGTCTTACACAAGACTTTGATCCTTCTCACCACCTGCAGCTGGTTATTTTTCAAACCAATTAGGCTCTGCACCGGATTGAAATATTCTAGACTAGGGCTTTAACCACTATTGAAAGGAGCAGATCGGGGTTTAATTAGGATGGGATACAGCCCAGTCTGTACCCTCAAATACAAGGAAAGTTTTGATTAAGAAAGTTGAACACATGCCTCTTGGCTTACCATATTGCTCAACTACCATTAGATTCCAATTTTTAATTTCCTGTGGTGTTGTCAAAAGTATAGTTGTATTTATAGCTTTTATCTTATTCTCAGCTCCTTTTGTATATCTACTTTTGGCTACTATAATTCCAATCATTTGTCTATCTCTTATTTTTCCTTTATATTTTTCCAACTCCAATAAATTTTCTTGTGGTTGCTGTTCTTACTTGTGATTGCCAGTTTTTACATTGTATAAGTATTACTTCATCTTGTGTTTCTGTTATTAAGTCTACTCCTCTATCTCCTATTGGAACATATTTATTTTCTCTTTCACTGTAAAATCCTGCTTGTGTTCTTTGTGTTGGTTCTATCTAAGCCATGATATAGTATACATCTTCTTCTAACTGGTTTCCTATTTGCTTGGATGTTAGTTTCTTTTCTAGCTCTTCATGCCACTTTTTCATTTTTCTTTTTTCCCATTCTTTAAAGTCTTCATTTTTGTTTTTCTTATTATTATTATTAAACGTTAGCATAGATCTTGCTTAGCAAACTTTATTAAGGTCAATATCTACATATATTCGTACATATTACTATATAGAACTATGTTATAACATTAATTTATCTTTTATGTATGCTAAACTATATGGGGATCTCTCCACATATCAGTTGTTATTATCAACTTTTCTTAATGGATAGAGGTTGATACAAACATGCCAAAGTTCCGCTTGTTTTGCCGAGTCACTGGTAAATTTTTACTAACTGCTTTATTTATTGGAGAAGAATTAAAGGGAAGGGAAGGAGTACACTGAAGGTAATATCCTTTGTATGGCGAATAAAGCTATATGATCTCTGCTTGCTCTATCGGGGATAAATCCCTTTACCACCATCTGCAGCTGGGCTAACCATTTAATTTCTTACCTGCCTAAATGATACTCAAGAACATTCAAGGTAGACTAACAGTAACTTACAGTACTCTTGCATGGAATGGGTCTTACTGTCAGATGCCTTCTCAGGATAAGCACCACTAGACCAGTTTATTACTGGATTGGGATGAGACTAGAGCAGGAATCTGCAGAAAGACACTGAATATTAGGGGAGCGATCACCAAACCTGCTTGTCAAAGATGGATACCTCATACACCTTGCAACTTCTAGCAGTCATCATAACACCAACTGGACTATCGTCGCACCACAACACCTTTTCTGGAAATCACAATCTCAATGCCCACTAGATCAGTGTGTGAAATGACTTCTCATAAGAAACAGCACTTTTAACAGGTTATGGTGCCAGATACCATATTGATTCTATTTAACCACTCTCACATGGGGTTGAACTAATATTTTGTAATTTGACCTGTGGAGTGTTAACCACTACACTATAGACCCACAGGTCTTTTTGTTTTTCTTATCTTTTTAATTGTTTTTACTTTTTCATTTGATTGTTCTAATTTTCTTGTCTGACTTCTGGTGATAACCATATTGGGTACTTTTGTACTTTTGATGCTGTTGTTTCTCTTCTATTATAAGTTTTTGTATTTTCTCTGTTCACCATTTCCACAATTGATCCTCATTGTTCATTATATAGTATTTTACTATTAATCTTTTGTTACAGTATTCTGGTTTATCTTTACAGTATATAAAACATTTCTCTTTACAATTTCACTCCAATATTCCTTTGTTGTCTTCATATACAACTCTTTTTTGTCCCCAATTAATAATTCGATTTACTACTCCTGATATACTGTATGTCTATACATTGTTGATTCTCTTTCTTCACATACATTACAGAAGTATTTAAATGTGCTTTTTTGATATTCAATCCACAATTGTTTTTTCAATATTTTTCTTCCAACACTATGCCATTCTCTAGATATGCTTATAGCTGCTATTAAATTATATGATCTTTTTTTGATTCTTGTATATGTCGGATATTCTTCTATTGTTTCTTCAATATAAGATAGTATATTTTCTGCCATTTCCACTAATCTAAATATTGAATGCATTATTGATTATCCAGGAATATTCTTTCAACTTTATCTGTTAAGTATTCACTTGGGTCAAAAATCTGATCTACTGCTTTTCTTTTCAAATGTTCTGCTATAATTTCTTTTATTTGTTCTTGGACTTGTACTGCTTCTTCTGTGTCAATATGGTTTGATTCTCATACTACCTTCAATACTTGTTTTGTTTTTCCAATTGTATCAATTATTTTTTCTGCTGTTATCAAGTCAATTTCATGTATTTGTCTTAGGTTGTCTGAATATTCTGCTCTTGTGAATTTGATTATAGAATTTATTCTTTCTTCGTAGTATGTTATTTTTCCAATATAGATATTGTCGAATAGATCAAAATATTCTTCGTATAAGAATTTATGTTCGATTGTATCCTTCCCAATCCAATAATGTGTTCTTACATTTCCTGTTTGGTCTGGTTCTGTCCAATAATATTGTCCCTTTTTCCCACAATATTTTTTCTTCTTGTTTTGATATTTCCAATCCATTAATTAATTTTCCTTTTTCTTGTCTGTATATATGGCTCCTTGTAGCTATTTCACAATTTTCTTCTATAAAGTAATTTTCTTATACAATTGTAATCCAATATCCTGCAAATATAACTTATTTCTGTTGGTGATTTGAAGAATTCTGGAAAATAAACTCTTAGTTTATTATATCTTTTTCCTGCTACTATAAATGTTCTTAAAGTTTCCTTTTTATTCTTCTTTTTCATTATTTCCAAAGGTATTGATAATATCTCAGAGAATGTTTTCTAATCTTCCTTCGAGAATTTTTCAAAGTCAAATGTTACTTCTGATCAATGTGGAGACCTAATTTTCTTAACAATTTTCCCTTTCTTGATGAATTCTAGTTAGAATCCTTTTGTTTTTTCTCATTGTTTTAACTTTTTATATTCCCTTCTGATCTTTTCACCTTGCTTTGACTGTTCTTGCTTAATTTTTAATTCTTGTTATTCTTGAAGTTTTTCAGAATTCATTTGTCATTTCACTTCTTAATCTCAAGCTATTCTGACAATTAGGTCTTTTATAATTACTCTTGTCAGCTGTGATTGGTTAATATTTCTTCTTTTACCTTTCAAAAGTTTCTTTTGATCTCAATTATTCTTTTTCTTTCTATTTTATTCTTTTCTTATTTTATTGGTTCGTTGTGTGAAATTTTTTCAAAGGATTCTTTTATTCTCTTATTGGCTTGTTTTCATTTATTTCCATTTTATTCTCAAAGTTTCTTTCTGTTAGTTTTATAAACCATTGTTATTCGCTATATTCTCTTCTCATTTTACAAAATATTTCAAGTTATTTCAAATATTTTTTTTTCATCGTGATCTTTTTCTTAACTTTTGCGATTTATTTTATTTATAAAAAAGTCTTTCTTTACCTTTAAGAAATTATTCCTAAATTGGAAATTTCAATCAATCATGTCCAGTCTTCTGTTGTCCCTTCTGCTGGTATAATAGTTTCTCAATCTGAATTTAATTCTCTTAGAAGTATTTGTAATTTATTTGCTTATCCTACTCAACCTGGTTTTTCTTACCTTCATTTGGTTTCTCCTGATTATCAGAGGTCTGTCTCGAGTATATTAGGTGACCATCCATCTTGCTCTCAGTTTATTCATCATATCTCTTCTTACCAATCTGAGACATTGCCTGATAAAGTTGATAATCACAATATCAATGCTTTTAAGAGATCATCTCATTCCATCGTTTTTTCTCTTTTCCTTGATCTCGAAGGTCTTCATCTTTTTATTATAGAAGTTAATCAGAATATTACTTGTTTAATCATTATTACCATATTTTGCCATTAGATGATTTTATCAGTCATCTTTGTACTCATTCATTGGTTGAGTATATTAAATTTAAATAACTCTTTGTAACAAATTTATAAGCTTTATTTTATATATTTATGAAAAATAAAGTGAATACATTTATATTTATTTCATTCTAGTATATACCACTACTTGGTTATATTGTTGAAGTGCTTTTACTACTGTCGTGATTCTCTTTTCATTCCTTGGGTTTTGTTTCTTTAATAATGAGTATAATTAAGTTAATCTTTTTACATTTAATCCGGCATTAATAAATGTTATATACAATTATTCTATTTTAGAGTCACCAGTTTTCTTCTGAGATTGTTCTTTGGGTTGTTTCTTTTTAACTTCTTGCTTCGTTCCCACCATGAGTCGGTCATGTATAAAAAATATGTCATCCATTGTTAGAATCGTTCACTTTTATTACCACTTGTTTTAACTCTTTTAACTCGTCAGTCTTGTTTTTTTGTTTTTGTATGCATGAGTATCTTTGATATATTAATCCATCAACTGCTGTTCCCACTGCAAGAATAATTGTAATAATTATTTCTGCTGTTGTTGTTAAAAATATTCCTCCCTCTGATACTGCTGTCGTTGTTGCTATTGCGATCATTACTGATGTCACTACTGAATTAATTATACTGGTTGCTGTTGAAATAAATGTTGTTGTTATTGTCATTGTCAGTAAAGGTATCACAGATATGCTCATTTTTAGTATTAGTAGATTCTTCTTGCGTTGTTGTATATTTTTTGGGTTGTTTCTATATTGTCTAAGGATGCTCCTCCAGTTACTCTCTTAAGTCTTCTTTTATAATAATAAATATATGTCACAAATATTGATATAGTAGCGACCCCTATAAGTACTGCTGATATTATTGTATTTACAAAGTTTATATGCTGCTCTCTGATGTTGGTCGGTGTCGGTTGGTTCCTGATAGTTATATTATTAAGGGATGGCATATATATCTCTGAAAGGATTGGTTACTACAGGGGTACTTCCTTCGGCGATGTTACTTTGTGCTGGTTGGTACAATGGTGGTGGGGTTTTTACATTTTCAACAAACTATTGTTGATATGTAGTTCTACAGTTTTCAAGATCTCTTTGTTGGTTGTTAATTATATCTCTTTATTTTTCATTTTCTTTATTACAGTTTCTAAGTCTCCACTGTTGAGCTCCAGCTTTAACAATTGCTAGTGTAGTTGTTACTGCTATGGTAATTAAGATATTTTCGACATTCTGGGTGTTACTTACTCCTTCAGTGGCTTGTTGTGTTATTGTTGCAATAGAACCTTTTATAGCTGTTGAGGTAATTATGCTCTTGATAGTTGTTGTAATGAAATTTGTTGTTTGCGATAGAATAGTGGTGGTGACTATAGGGATTGTTATTGTTGCCATTGAGCAAAATCAATTTACTGAAGTTCTTATGTTCAGAATTTATCCAGTTTTATACATGTTTTTCATCAATAGTGTCCATTCTTCTCTCCCTTTTTGTTGTCATCCTTTTTTAATATTATTTTGTTATGATGTGATTAATCGTTCATTTATCTGTTCTTGCATAATCTTTTTTCTTCATGCTACCCTTAGCTTATACAATGTCATGCGGTTGTATAGTCAGCATCAAAAGTGACACCCGATTTTCAGGTATAATCACATGGACAGATAAATACGTTATGTTTACCCTTTTTTGACATTTTGGGGATCTAATTTTTTTCCTGTTTATTTTTTAGGTTGTCAACTAAACGCGACGTAAAAAAAATTGTTGGCACAATATAAAACCTTCCCGTATCCAGTTAACTGAAGTGGACAAAGAAAAAATCCTAGCTTACATCGAAGATATGAATGCAGAGCAAGTAGCACGAAAAATGAGATATGACCCAACAACAATACGACGATTTCTTTCCAAGTACAAAAAAACAAAGAAAATCGAAAATTTGCCTTAATCTGGCAGACCACCAGCTCTCAATAAACAAGAAAAAATTGCACTAGTGCAAGAAGCTATTAAAAAATGTCGCAAGCCATTACATACTATTATCAATGATTTAGAATTCAGTTGTGGTTTAACAACCACTGCTAGAGTGTTACATAATGCTGGAATTTATTCACATGTAGCGGCAAAAAAGCCATTTATGTCAGATGCCAACATAACCGCACATATAAATTGGTGTGAAAAAAACAAAACTAAAAGTATCTACGATTGGTGGCGTGTAATTTTTACCGATGAATCAAGTGTTGAAATTGGAAAGCAATCATGTCAAATTAGAGTATGGCGTCATACAGGCGAAAGGTATAATTCTGAATGTCTATCACTAAGTTTCAAAAGTGGTTGACGCTCGTTAATGGTCTGGGGATGTTTTGTAGGGGAGATAAAGGGTCCATTAATATTTTGCGACGAATATAAAAAAAAAAAGAAAAAATTAATGCTAAAACTTATCTAAAAATTTTAGATGATAATTTTATACCATTTTACGATACTACACGTTCATTAATAAGTCAACATATGGTGTTCCAACAGGATAATGCACCAATCCACACGGCTAAAAATGTTAAAAAGTGGTTCGAAGAAAAAAAAATAAAAATTATCGACTGGCTGGCCAACTCCTCTGACCTCAATCCTATAGAGAATATTTGGAAGTTAATAAAGGATAGTATTCAGAAACAAGAAAATTTCCCACGTACCATAGACGAACTCAAAATAGCTTTAAAAAAAGCATGGTCAGAATTTGATGTATCTACTTTAAGAGAGGTTGCTAATTCAATGCCATAACAAATTCAGGCAGTATTAGATGTAAACAGGGGGCCTACAAAATATTAAATTAGAAAAAAATTTTTTTATGTATATACATAATAAAAATAAATAAAAAACTACATATTAGAATAAATTTCCGTTTTAATAAAAATCGGGCGTCACTTTTGGTGCTGACTGTACATATCTTTGTTCTGCAGGTTTATCCATTTTTTTATATTTGGCGATTTTTACTCAATAATGGCTTAATGTATCTACGATCTCATTCTTTTTTTCTTTTATGTTCTGGATGTCTAGATCAAGTAAACAAACCATATGGTATACGTTCATTGCTGTTCTATCTATTGCCAGTATATTATGTTTCTCCCTTAATATATCTATAGTATTTTTATTATTACAAAATACTTTAATCATTCCTTGTGTGTACAATTGTAACAGATTAACATTTTCTTTAATCGTTTTGTAAATTCCATACAATTTCTTTCTTAATGTTATCCATTTCTTTTCATTGGGTTTAAATGTTCGTCCATAGAATGCTATTACTTCATATTTTTGTACAAGGACTGCTCCTATTCCCAATCACTTGCGTTTGTGTAGATTTCTACTGGTTCATTCCATATAGGGTTTACTATTCTTTGTCCACTTCTAACTAATTCCTTAAGTGTGTCAAACGCTGCCCTTGCTTGTGGATTACTTGCTGGTCATTTTGCTTTTCCTTTAATTCCTTCTTTTTTATTGAGTGTTCTCTCAATTGTTTCTCTTAATGGCCCTACCAATTCTGCTTTTACTGGTATAAATTTATTAATATATGTTAATACTTCTATAAATGATTCCATCTTATGACCATAAGGCCATTCTAATATTTCTTTTGCTCTCCTATCTGCTATTCTTCTTTCTTTCTGAGATATTTTCCATCCTAACACTTCTACTTCTTTTTTCATAAATTCATATTTTGATAATTTTGCTTTCATTCCATTTTCCCTTAAGCAATTTAATACTTCTTCTGTTTTTTGTAATGATTCTTCTTCTGTGTCTACTCCTATTATAATATCATCTATGTATATTGTTATCCATCCTTCCAATAAAGGTTTATTCAATATTCTTTGTATATTCTTTTGATATATTGCTGGTGCATTCTTGAGTCCAAAAAACATTCTTATCAGTTGGTAAGTTTCCAATCCTATTACTTCAAATGCCATATACTTTCTATATTTCCTTGGTATTACTATATGATAGTATCCAGACAAACAATCTATTGTTGTAAAATATTTATAATCTCCTATTCTCATCATAATATCTTCTATTCTTGAAAGCACCATTCTTATGTCTTTTGTTTGCTTGTTTAATTCTCTATAATCTTGGCATACTCTCCAACTTGTTTTTCCTGTTACCTTATCTGCTTTCTTTGGTACAGCTGTACACGATGTTTGCCATTCACTGTTATTAGCTTCTTCTATTAACCCTTCTTTTAACAAATTCTTTACTTGTTCTAATATTTCTCTTTCAGCTTCTCTTGTTGCTAGATAGGGTTGTGTATAATATGGAGTCCATTTTCCTTTCTCTGGTTCTAATTCAAATATTACATCTTTCATTACTCCTACTTCATTTACATGTTATCCAAATACATCTCTATTTTTTATTACTAGTTTCTTCCATTCACCTGCTATTCCTAATGAATCAATTATATCACTTAATTCCTTATCTGTTTTATCCCTTAGTGGCTCCTTTGCCTACTTTGTGTCAACTTTTATTTCTTGTTCTTGCATTTTCATTATATATTTCCTTATTGAGTAAGACCTTTCTCTTTTCATTGTTCCCTTATTCTTTTTTCTTATCAATTTCACATATTCTTTATTATTGTTTAGGATTTCTTTGTTGGCTTCATCCTTTCCTATTCTTTTAAGTGTAACCTTTTTTGGTATTCCTTCCATTCTTGATTTATTTTATATTCCTTATTTATTTCACTATTTCTTTTATCATTATCTAATTGTATTAAATTAATTATCTTTTTTACCCTTTTACTTTTTATTATTGCATCTGTTATTGATTTGATTATTTCCTTCTTTACATCTGGCTCTAAATACTCAATTCCTAATTTTTTTCCTTCAAGTTTATTACCATTTAGTAGTCTCTCAAATTCCTTGCATGTTATCTGCTCATATTCTCCTTTTTTTTTTTATATTTTCTGTTTTAATTCTATAAAATGTCACATCATAGTCCCCATAATTCTTTTTTATTATACTCCTAATTTTTCTTTTGTCAATCTTTATTTCCAACTCATTATACACAATTTCTTTCAAACATTCTTTTTGTTTTTCTTTTATCATTTCTTCCATTTCCTTATAGTTTGTTACCTACATTTTTGCTTTTTCTTCATACTTAATCCATATTCCTTCATTATTGTATACTATTCCTACTATAAATAATACTTTTTTTCTCTTAACCTTAATCTTCTTTTCCTTTCTTGGTACTTCTCTTTCAAAGAATTTCTCAAATTTCCTTTCATTATCTGCTTCTTTTTTTACTATTTCTTTTGGTTTTTCAAATACTATCCCATCATATTTCTTTTGTTTAACTACTTCTCTAGGTTCTTCTTTTTTTATAAATTCTATCTCTTCATATTTTTTGGTTAACAATTCTTTCATAATACTCTCTGCAGCTTCTGCCTCTATATCATCTTTAGAATTCTTAATTATATATTTCAAGTATTCCTTCATTTTATCAGATCCTGGTGTAAACTTCTACAAGGCTTTGTTTATCTTATTCCTATATTCTATAAATTTCTTTTTATATCTTCTTTCATCATAATACTCATTTGCCACTTCATCTTCTGCCAATATTATTTTTCCATCCTCATCCAGTTCTTTATTTTTCTTACCATCCCAAGCCTTTTTGAGCCACTATAATAAACTTATTTTATGTTTCTTTATTTTCTTTATTTTGTCCTCATTACTTTCCTTAGGTCCTTTTAATATCATAGATATTCTCAATTCTACTATTTCACAAATGGTTTTTTAAAGTAATCTCACTTTAAGTATACTTCCATGTAAATCTTTATTACATCCTATTGCCTGTTCATTTGATATTCTATTTAAATGTATTAGCTTTATTCTTTTAATATGCTGTCTCATGTCTTTTAATAGTCCATTTATATTATTTTCTGCTAAATAATAATGCTGAGTATATACACATATTCCTATATTATGTCTTTCCTTATACCACTTGTGTATTTTTTCTAAAGTTGTTCCATAGTGCTCTTCTAATGCTGAGTTTTCTAATAATATTAACATTTTTTTATTTCGATTTCTTATTTTATCTAACTTTTTTACAAATTCTTCTTCAGTTGCTCTTTCTCTTTTTCCACAATGTATTACTACTGCTCTTGCTCCCAACTTTGTTGCTTC
>CAJVPV010002642.1:0-12677 GCA_910591835.1 Acaulospora morrowiae
TATAGTATTCATGTATTTATATTTAAATTTGTATTTGATTTAGATAAGTTTTTACTGAGTTATACATATTGAGAAAAATTCCAAATAATTTTGGGTACCACTGTACAGTATATCCATTATTATTTTTTTATCACGTCACGGAAGATCTTTTTTAAAGTTTCATTTAAATATCAATTTTACGCGTCTACTACCATAATAAGACAATCATTCATATAATGATGATACGATCGCTCCTCTATATCTTTTAATAAGTATGCATTAACTTAAATATTTTATACTTTAGCATTGTCTTGGTTGTTTTACGTAACACACGTAGAAACTGCAATCGAAAATTTCAAAATCTCAAAAATCCTATCCTATCCTTTTATCTATTCTTTCGAGTATAAACAAGCATTTTCATACAATATCATCTGGTGTACCGTAGCACGTGTAGAAAAAATCTAGATTTTTTAAAAAAAAAATATCACCCAAAACAAAAACTTTAACGTGCGCCTATTGATGATCAATCAGTCAGTTTTTTCATAGCATATACACGCACAGTACGGACGTAGCTATTATATTCATTCATTTCTTTGACCATGGCCTGTACCATCTTATCATATTCTTCGGAATCTACTCCTAAAATTTCATTCAAACTGGTTTTGAGGTTATTGAATATTCTTATTGTATCATCTATTGCCTGATGAATTAAAAACAATAAATATAATGTTGGTCGGATTGCTTTTTTAAAAAAAATGTTATTATAAGAAAAATCGCTATTTATTTTACCACTTGTCCAAGTTTATTGGTTTTTGTACCCTTAAAAAGCGGCCTTTCTTCAAATATAACATCATCGAGTTGACCTTGTTGTTCACATAAAGAATGTAACTCTTCTGCTACCTTTGGAAAGAAACCTCTCTGCTCAAACATATTTATGACTACAATTTTTAATTAAACGTGTTAATCGAAAATGTGAAAAAAAAAAGAGTTAAATCATTCGTTAACATACGAGCATCTATCATTTTCCTTGAAACCGGGCCAATCCTTTTTGTTTCTGGATCAAATTCCATTAGCTAAATAAGAAAAAGTGATTCTTAACATAATGAGACATTCATCATATACAGCAGAGATATCGTAGTACCTCCAGATAACCGCCAGGTTTTAACACCCTAGTTAATTCATTTATAACATAGGGCCATTTATCCTTAGGAATTCCGGTAATTAACAAACGTTGGAATACATAATCAAAAGAATTATCCGCGAATATCAATCCATCTAGGATATTGCCGAGAAGGAAAGTAACATTACGGGGTTTAATTACTAACGGTTGAACAGGTGAGATGTCCAATCCTATGATTTCAGCATTTTGATAATTTGTCGCAATTTCCAACGCCCAGGTACCGGCACCACATCTTTTTAAGAAAATTTGATTAATACGCCAATCATTTGGAAACAGAGAAAAAGAATCCGTACCCAACGTCAAGAACCTTTGAATCCTCTCTGTCTAAGATATGTTCGACCGGAGCAGAGAAGTTACCTTCCCAAAGATATCTAAGTAAAAAATGTTGAAGATGCAGTCGATCTACTTCTTCGTCATCGCTTGGAAACGGATACTTTGAGTTTTCTATGTTATGGTATTTCCTTCCGTTGACATGACGGAATTTTGGAACTCCAATATTTACATCTTTCTCGATTTTAGGATTTAATTTTGCAAAATAGCTTCCCATGTTTTGGTTCGTTATGGATAGATAAATAATGTCATGACATAAAATATCATACAAATATCTCTGGTTGGATATTATACTGCCTTTAAAAGCAAATTCCGGTTATTGAAATTCGACCAATGAAATTATCACTGTAAACAAAATTCAACGGTTTGTTCATTTTCTCATTGAAAGAATTGCATTATTTAGTAATATCTTGGGAATTGTTTGTGTACATGGTTGGTTTCGGATTTTCGGAAATCCAAAAATTTAAATGGTATTCCGCGAAATGGTCACAATGAAATAACGTGACACGACATGTTAAAAAACCATACAGAAAAAAAAAAACAAATACTTCCAATTATTATTCTTATTCGTGTATATTGATTGGAAAACCGGTAAGTATTCTACAGGGAGGGGGTACTATACACTGCGACGTACAGTAATTCAGTAGATCGATGTTCCATAACATATTATTTGTTGATGTATCGATTTTGATTATTATTTATTCTGTTTATCATAAATGACTTAACTTGTCAGGATATCTATTACTATTAAATAAATTTTCATAATATCGATTAAAAAGTAACTATGCAGTATATATGTATTTGGTTTACTATTTGCAAATAGGAAAAATCCATTTACTGTATGTGTTTTTGATAGTTACAATATTTTATTTAATTATAGTAAAATAATTGAAAAAAGCTTTATCCGTTTTTTCTATTTTCTATTTTCGATTATTTTGAAATTATTATTATTATTCCTATTACTATTATTGTTGTTATTGTCATGACCGATATTAAATAATACATATGACACTTTTCTTATATATATTTTTTTGTAATCTAAGATTTTTTATAACTACGTATATATATATGTTTATAAGTTAGAAAATTTATATAAATTTGTAATTAATAATAATAAATAAATGAAAATATGTCATAAAGCTCTATAATATTCTAGAATGTTTCACAAAAGTCTAAAAAGTTTTAGAAAGTTTTTCAAACTATTCCAAAATGTTTCACAAAAGTCTAAAAAGTTCCAGAGAGTGCTTCAATATTTCAAGCTATTCCAGAATATCCCCGGATTTCTGGTATCACATGTAGCACAATAAAAATGAAAAAATTATTATATTAATTCTTTAAAATATTATAATAAAAAGTGATTTTTAAATAAGTATAATATAATAAATACAATTAATAATAAATAAATAAATAAGATATTTTAAAATGATTTATAATATTTCATTCTTGGTTAGTCCATAATAATCTGAATATTTTGGTTACATAGATAGGAATTCAAAAAAGCAAAAAAAAAAATTGTTACAAATATTTTATAAAAAAAAATTTGATATATTTGTAAATTTGAAAAAAAAAATCTAATTTTTTTTAATGTAAAATATAATTGTAAAGCAGTATCATATATAATTAAAGTAATATACAGTATGTTGTAAGTGATGATAAAAAATTTTTTTGAGATAATTAATGATACTAATAATTCATAATCAAAAATCAATAGTCAAAGAATTAATAGTCAAAGAATTAATAGTCAAAGAATTAATAATCAGGATTTCATAATCAAGGATTAATAATCAAAGGATTGGTAATCAATAATCAATAGTATTTTAATATTTAACATTTTTTAAAAAAAAAGTTACTTGAAAAAAAATATTTTTTTTTTGATGTTGTATGCTAATGGTTTATCTAAAATTATATTCATCGAATATACAGTAAATAAATAAAAGTCGAACCTTTTTTATTCGTATTATGAACCAAGTTATTTAAAGTTTCTCTACTTTTTCACGATGTCTGAATCGTCCTAAATAGTGTGCGTTCTTTCATAGCTCTTGATTTCTTATTTTTTTATGAAATGTGTGATTGGCTGATTAACGATCTGCTTGATAGTTTAGAAAACGTATATAAACTGCTCGAGATCTACGTAAATTTCACGCTTATTCTGTAACGATGGATCAACCACTTTCTGATCAAATTGTTAATGATTCATGCCCATTATTACGTCCAATTCCTCGCCTTCCGACCGAATGTTTGTTACATATTCTCTCTTTCATCTCGGAGGATGACATTGAGACTTTGCATTCGGCAATCTTGGTGAATTGGCAGTGGTGCTACAATATCGCGCCCATCCTATGGAAAAAGCCCTTCGCTGTTAAGGCGACGAACCCATCATTGTCAAAGTTCTCAAAAATAATACCTATCTATCTCAATTCGTTGAATGCGGATTTGGTATCGGTTGAATTTAAGGAAAGGTTTTTTCCCTTTTTCGATAATGAAATCAAGAAACCATTCTTTAATTATCCCTCATTCTTGCGCGAGTTAGATTTTAAAAAGTTGTACGATGCGATTTCAGAGTCGTCAGCCGAGATTTTCCTAACCAACAGCAGATTGGAAATTGAATTTGAGTTAATCAGATCGTCGTTCGCGGAAGTCAGAGAACCAGAGAAACACGAGGTGATGGCGGTGGAAAATATTGAGGTAACAAATGATACGGTTCCAGCCGAATCAGAAGTAGATTATGAAGAATGCGATGGTCACGAATCTCAATACGATGATGATTCCAATCAATTCGAAATTGGGAGTGAACAGGAGTATGGCGAAATTGAAAATCACGAGGAGATACCATTCGTGACAACCTCAGAAGGTCGTAAGCTTTTGATCGCAAAAGAAATTAGCCAAATGTTCATGAGAGAATGTCAAGTTTTTGACAAACTTACCATAGACATTCGAGGTTTTCCACGGATCTTTTCTTTCCAATTGCTAGATTATATATCACTTCCTTGTTTCCCAGGTGCATCAAACTGTCTTCAGAAAATCACAGATTTGGCGTGTGGCGGCGAATTCTTCAAGGATGAAATATTTAACGCTTTGGCATTGTGTTGCCATGAATTATATTCTATATCGATCGTAGATACCTTTTATTCTGCAACAAATGCCCTAGCAAATCTAATATCCGTCCAAAGAAATCTACGGAGATTTAGTTGGGTTGGAGGCTACGGTGATCTGACGCCTGTCGTTTTGACGTTATCAAGTCAATTCAATAATCTTAAGGAAGTTCACTTGGAAAAGGGATTCTTCCGTGATGCCTCTGCACTTGGAGGGCTGTCAGATTGCAAGAATTTGGAAGCACTTAGTATTGCCGAATGTCATCTCACCTCCTCCCACGTTCGACCTTTAGTTGACGCAAATTTTCAGCAACTCAAGTCACTGGAAATCACCAACAACCATTATCCATACGATGAGATGGATGAGGAAGAATTTGATCCGCCATCAGAAGAGTTATCCACAATAATTCGAAACGCCAATCGTCAGCTTCTAGTGATTCGACTAAATTTAGAACTGTATATCTATCCCGGAATCATAGAAACCATCGGTCTATACTGTCCAAACCTGAAAACCCTTTCGGTCAACATAAAAACTGATGAACAAGCTCTCGAGTTAATCACTTTGTTAAGATCATGTCGCGAACTTGAGAGTTTGATAATTTGTGGATACTCTTGGAATACGTTCTCACCGGCCGATCATATATTACCTGAAATTGGAATGATATTACCGGAAACATTGACACATCTAGATCTAACCAAATGGGTATTTGAAGTAGAGGAACTAAAACAATTCCTTAAAAATTGCAAGGCAACACTGAAATATATGGAATGGCACTGTTTTGCGTATCATGAGGAACACAAGTTGACGATATTAGATTATGCACAGAGTAGAGGTATTGAGGTTGAGAACTTTCAGATGAAAATGCACGATACTGGGTATGGATGGAAGCGATATATTGGTCACATCTCAGTAAAGTTTGGTGAAAGAAATACGTGCTGAAATAGTATGCACCGAATATTCAACAGGTCGTTCTAAAGGAGAACATAATCTACTTTCAGATTGTGAAGATCAGGATTATGAAATAATCAGCTTCGTTAATATTTATGGACGAATTTATAAATTTTTGCAAATAAAACAATTATATATATACAATGTTAAATCTTTAGTAAACAGCAAATACGATCACTTAAATGGCGACTTTTATTAAGAATCTAATAATTTTACAATAAATAATGTAATCTAGAAATAAGATTTTCCCTATACAGCTTCACTTTTGTACCTTGGAGCTACTTGTACGCATAAATTTCTTGAGAACAGAAAATGTGTAACTTACGGTTGGTAAACAATGCAATAAGGCGGATTAAATTTTAACGAAAGCTATTTTAATTAAAATATAGTCGATAATTTGGAGGCTCACTGAAACTCTATTAGAAAATTGAAACGGTAAATATATATAATTCAGCGAACCTTAATAATATCATTTTTTTTCCAAGTTAACATTGACTTAATAACAGCTCCCGTTTATCGTTTCCCTAGTAATACCTTCATTCGTCCAAAATAACCTGGTAATAAAAAAATTTTTTGCATGGTTGTATGCAATATGAGGGGATAATCCATACCTTTTGTTTGTCACCACCAGCAACGCGATTAGCAAGTTTATACAATTATAATCTTGATATATAGATATCAAGATAAAAAGAATAAGTCTTTATTAAGTAACCATATTATCAATTCTTACTATTGATGTTTTGGTCACTTGTGGAATCGTGCCAAACTTATTACTAATTATCATTCTAAAGTTAAAAATTTATTTTTTTGCATTACATCGATGTAATAAAAATCATCTGATTGTAAGAAAATGAATATAAGAATCATCTTAGTCGTATCAAAATCATTGCCTCTATTAAAAATACAGTATATAAATTATTACAAAATATATTACCATTTTTGTTACCTTCAAAAAGAATCACCTATATTATAAAGTTTCGCAGATATGGAAGAACAAATATTTTAAACACCTTTTCTCCACAATCAAGGTTAACAGGAAAGTATATTGGTTATTATATTGATTTTTCTAATCTACTGTATATTTAATTTAATTAATAATTTGTAAAGTAGAAAATCATAATTAATATAATCTCCGAATTTCAATAGCATAAATAAATAATCTTATCTAACAAAAGTTAATTTTTTTGATTAAAAATAAAAAATATCAATAATAATATCAAAATATTTGAAAAAATTGTTAAGAAAATCTTTTCAATACACAAATCTTTTTAAATAATTATACTTTCTGCTTAAAAAACTTTTTTTTATTTCAAAAAACCAGATTTTATATCAAAATTGTTTATATTGTTGACTTGGAGTACCAACAATATATTCAATATTCACTTCTTACTATTGCTTAGCATACTTTGCTATATCACCAAAAACCAAAAAATTTACTCAAAAAAACTTTTATCAAAAAATTGCAATTAGTTTACTTTTGTCAATTAATTAATATTTCAAACTTAACTAATTATAAATACTACCAATTTTTTAAACAAATACATATAACCAAAACACTATATTTTGATTAATATAAACAAAACCTTTTATGTTAATAACAATCAAAACAAAATCATATTGCCAATAAACAAACCAATCACAAACCATATTACTACAATAACAATACTACCATCATGACTAATAACCTATCAAAAAAATATATCACTAATATTATTATATATTTTAAACAGTAGCTTAATCCTTTCTGAAAGTGCAATCATCATATTTTAGTTAAATGGAACTATCAATGTGATATGTTTAATGATATTATCCAAAAAATTTATAGCTTTACAATTAGTTTTGTTGTATTTATTTTTTTGTTTAATATTTTCTTCTTTTCTTTAATTTTCAATTTTTTATAATTTTATATATAAACTTGAGTAGATATTTATAGTTACTTGGCACTATTTAGAATATATATCAGTTTTAATATTTATTTTTCATATTGCTTAGATAGTTTTTGTAAACAATTTAGCATTAAACTTACTGATCAATTAATTATATGAGAAATATTGTCACTTTCTATATGTAAAATAATTTAAAATTTTTATGATAATAAAGAGATAATTTTTATCTACTTTAAAAAAATATATTATTATTATAAATATTTTTATTTTTGCTATTTTATAATGTTTTCTTTATTATCTTAATTGAAATTAATTTATTTGACATAATGTTACTTGTCAATTATTTATTATTAAAATAATTTAATTAATCAATTAATTTATATAGCTTTATTTTTAATTATAAATTAATATACAGTGCTGGCCATAAATAATGGGAATTTTAATTTTCTAATTTTAAAGATTTTTTGCGTCACGATTATCAATCTGTATCACTATAATTTTTTTTCTTTTTTAGCTTACGTCTTCTCATTTATTAAAAAAAATTTTTTTTGTGTATTACATATTACTATAACAGTAAGATCATCATTAGAAATGGAAGATAATTCTCTCGCTTATTAAAAAAGCATCATCCAAGCATTGTGGCATACCAATAAACGAAACCCTACCTCTCTAATAAAAAAAACTGGTTTTCCTAAAACAACCATGTATAACTATATAAAAAAATTAAAAAAAAAAGATAATTTAAACCTCCTACCTCGTCCAGGACAACATCTCAAGTTGTCTTTCAAGGAACTCAAGAATCTTAATAAATTCGTTCAGAAGAATTCAGAAATTTCTGTCAAAGAACTTGCATCTAAATTGAACACTAGTAATCCAAACCTAAAAATATCAGTGAGAACTATTAATAGGGTGCTTGCAAACCACGAGTGGATAGTTACAATCCCTAAACGGGTCCCTTTTCTTACCGAAAAACACAAAAATCGTCATTTAAAATGGGCCAAAGCTCATGTTAATCAAAAATGAAGCTGAGTAGTTTTTTCTGATGAATCTATCTTCCAGATGTTCCGTAATACAACCCAAGTTCGTTATATGACTGATACAGAATGGCCACAATGTCCTATAGTTAAGCACCCGTACAAGGTTCACGTGTGGGGTGCATTTTCAATGAGAGGTACTGTTGGTTTTCATGTGTTTATTCAAAATATGGATGGGGAGTTATACCGTCAAATTTTCGCGGATAATCTTGCTAACATACAGACTGTAATGGGTCATGATTGGATTCTTCAACAGGATAATGACCCTAAACACACAGCAAAGGCAACAAAGTAATTTCTAACCGATTCTCATATAAGGATTTTAGACTGGCCATCAAACTTGTCAAATCTTAACCCTATCGAAAATCTGTGAGTAATTTTAAAAAAAAAAGTAGAAAAAAAGGTTAATAAGAAGATGCGAAAAAAAAAATTTATTACATCTACCAAGTTTAAAGAATTAATTAGATCAGAATGGGCAGGTCTTGAAAAAAGTATGCTGATCAGATTAATAAAAAGCATACCTCATCGTTTGGAAGAGTTGGAGACCGAAAATGGGTATAAAATAAATTACTAAAAAAAAATATTAGTTAGTATATTAGTTTAGCTATTTTTTTTTTTTTTTTTATGTAATAAATATTTTTTTTTAAATAAATAAAAATAAATTTACAATTTCTATTATTTATGGCTACTACTGTATAATTTACAATTTGTTACAAAAGTCTTTAAAAAGATATAGAAAAAAAGCATAAATTTGAAAAGTTATATGATTTGAGATAAAAATAATATTTTTTGTAATTGTAATATAATCAATGCATCATTTCATATAAAATTTTTTTTAAAAAAGTTAAAAATATAATGATTTTATTAAAAAAAATTTAATACACAATTCTATTACTATTTGACTTGATAATAGGCTTATATCTTTTTTATATTGACTATATTAAATTATTGATTATACTTTGAGATATTTTTATATATTTTTCCTTTATAAACCATTCTAACTTATAAGTGTTATTAAGTTATCAAATTTTCATATTCTTCTTAACAATTGCTTATAGATTTTCTATAGATTCAAATTAAAACTGTTTGACAGCCAATCTATAATAGTAAGTATTTTTTTTAAAAAAATCTTTTTTACCTAACTTATATACTTAGAATTGTTATCTTGTTAAAGATATTAACAAATACTTAGCATGTTCTTGATCTGAAAAATATGTTTTTTTATAATATTAATATAAACTTTCACTGTTATTATCTTATAAAAATAATAAAAATTTGTTTTTTTCTAATACAAAACCTACTATAAGTATTAATTATTGATTAATCCTTTGAAATATGATATATTAGGGATTTATTCTTATACTGCATAATATTAAAAAAAAGTCAAATAATGTTTCATTTAAAAAAATTATATAATTCCAATTATTATAAATATAATCCCAAGCCTATTCTATATACCTATGTATCTGTAATCTTGTTATTATTGATATCAAAATAAGAAATATCTTATATAATCTATAATTATACAAATGCTGCCAAATTGTATTATGGGATATACTTGTTTTTTTAAAAAATACTTTATTTACTAATTTTCTAATAAAAACTGTTGAATTTTTTTTAATAATCAAATCAAACAATCTTGAAACAGCCCAATTAATTATTTTTAAATAACTTGATTATTTCTAATAAGTTGTAATTTTACTTTTGTACAAATTTGCCAAGTTATAAAAAATAGTTAACCTAGATATTTTTATAATCTTTTGTATTTCAGCTATTTTTCTTATCTCCTGTCTCCATAAAATTAATTGAATTTCGATATACAGTATATATTTTTTGTGATAGTTAATATTGCTCAATAATTAAAAAATATTTATATATATATAGAAAGTCAGTGATATTGTAATAGGTAACAAATAATATAAAGTTGTAAATATATTATTAGTTTTATTTAATTTGATTATGAAATAATATGGCTATGTGACTTTAAATTTTTGTAAATGAGTTTAAAAACTTTTGTAACAAATTATAAATCAATTATTAGTAAATTTATTATAATATGATAAAACTTTGTAATTCAAAGTTGAATAATTTTTAAACATATTATCAAAACTTATTAAATTTATTATTATTGATTTCAGATTTAGATTTATTATTATTATTATTATTATTATTTGATATTAAATTTTATTAATTATTGTTTAAGGTAATAATTTAATTTAGCAAATATTCTTAATTCATTATCAAAAAATAAAATTGTAATATGACAAGTTTTTAATTTTGGTTTTTTTATATTTATACAAAAATTTAGTTTATGGATTAATAAGTAATTCATTATATTTATTATAATTGCAAATAATTTTTATTTTATATATATATATATTTGAACTTTTATTACGTAAAGTTAAAATTAAATATTTTTTTGTTATTTTCAATTAACAAATATTAATATAAAATATTAAAAAGTTATTATTTAATATTATATAATTTCAAATTGCCAAATATTAATAAACTTTAATATAATACAATAAATTTTAATATAATATAATAAATTTTAATATAATATAACAATAGCAAAATAAATTTTTAATATAATAAATATTAAATTATATAACAAAACAATAAAACATATAGGTCTATAGTATAGTAATTAATGCTTCACAAATTAAATCACAAGATACCAGTTTAATTCCAAGTGAAAATGATAAAATAAATCATATATAGTATCTGATACTATAACTTGTTAAGTGCTATTTTTATGTGAAACTGTTTTAATATTAATTCTGTAAGTGTTAAGATTGTGATGTTTCAAAAAAGGTATCATAGTATAACAATTATCTAGGGCTCCTAATGATACCACTTCGATACTTAAATTTACTATAAAAACATACGAGTAGGTCACAACCTATATATTAAATTTACTATAGATCGATACTATTTCGATACCAGTTCAATACCAGTTCGGTACTTTTTCAGAGCCCTACAATTATCTAGTGGATGCTATAATGATTACCAGGAAATTACAAGATATAAGATGATTCATAATTTTTTGAAATTGGTTTTTTAATATAACTCTATTAATAATTATTTAAATATTATAAGAATTTTTAAAAATATTTTTAAAAACCTATAGTTTAAAATTACTTAAGAACAGTTTTAAAATTTTTTATTGTTTTTATATTTAAAATTTATATTTAATATAAGTTAACAAATATTGATAAGACAAATTCTTCAAAGTTTTATTTATGAGTTATTATAAAAACATAATACAATTTTTTAAATTTTTATAAAAAAACATAATATTTTAAAAACTGTTTTAGTTTATTATACAATGAAAATTTATTTAATTTAGATAAAATTTTATGAACTACTTGTTTATAATCTAAAAAACAAGTTTGTTTAAGCTTATATTATAAAATATCTTAATAAAAGTTTTTCAAAATATTTTTTGAATATACAATTTATTGATTTTTTAATATAAAAATTTAATATAAAAAATATTTTTAAAACATAAAAAAATTTATATTTTTTTTATTATATCATGAAAACTTATTTGTTTTATACAAAATTTAAATTTATTTTCTTAAAGTCTTTTAAAAACTTTTTGTTTAAGCTTTCCTTATAAAGTATCTTAATAAAATTTTTTAAAAATGTAATTGTTTATAACAGTTCAAAAAAACTTTTTTCTAAATTTTATGTATTATCTAAATCTTAAAAAATAAATATTTTTTAATAAAATTTATATTATTTTATTCTTAAATTTTAATGATTTTTTTATTTAATTATAAGATAAAATATAAAATCAAAAAAATTTCAAAAACTTATGAATTATACTGTATATAAAATATTCATTTTCAACTAGTAAATTTGATAATCACTTCTTAATATCTAATGTTTTTTTTTATAAAATCCTATCTAAGTCTTATCCCAATTCAATAACAAATCAACCTGGTAATACTTATTTTAAGAAGATATCTGGTTGTAAGGCCTGCTTAATAGCAGAAGTATAAAACTAACTAGATAGTAAGAATTGGTTATAAGTCTATTTTGAATATTTTTAAGTAATATTTAGACAAATAAGAAATTAAATGGTTAGTTTAACTGCAGGTAGTAATAAAAGAAGATAATTTTCAAGAAAGCAAGCAGAAATTCTATAGTGTTACTAAAATTTTTGAAAATTTTATTAACTTTGGATAGATACTAGCATATATTATCAGCATTTATTTATAT
>CAJVPV010002643.1:0-12671 GCA_910591835.1 Acaulospora morrowiae
ATTACAAGAAGAATGGAGTAAAATTTCAAGAAATCAATTAATGAATTATATAGAAAGTATGCCACGAAGAATAGAAGCAGTTATTAGAAATAATGGATGGTCAACAGAATATTAATTTATATATAGATATTTCATTACATAAAATATAAATATAACATATTAAAATTTTAAATATAATTATTATGTAAAATTTTGTGTAATTAATAAATAAATGATATGCAATACTTTTGTTCAAGTAGTATATATATATTAGTTTTTCTTTTAAAAAAATTTTTTTGTGTTCCAGTAGGACTATAACATACTGGTAAATGCCTGGTACATCTGTACTAAAGTCACAGGTTCAATTTCTAATGATGGCAAAATTCCTATGAATCTATTTCAGTGGTGATCATAGTAAGTGTAAGTTGCCTTACTACTATAAACAATTCATCAAAGTATTATAGTACTACAAAATCTTACTGGAGGTCTAGGGATCCTGTATAGAATCATCACAAGATGATTTGTCTCAAGATTTTAATAGGGGATAGATATGATATCAGTAAGTATTAGTTGCCTGACTACCAATACACAACCAGTTTGACCATAAATTTCTCCCTAAGCAAACAAAATAATCTCTGCTGATTTATTTACCAACTCCAAAAAACAGATATTTTCAAAAGATTTTATATCTTTCTGATAATAAAGTCTATACACTTTTCTTAACAACACTGGTTTCTTAATCAGCAGAGCAAGCAACAGCAACCATTTGTTTTCCTTTTCTTTTTCAAACACCTTCTTGCATATTTATGCAACTAAATACAAGAAACATATTCAAAAGGTTTATGGCAAGAACACCTTTTTAGGAAAAAAACTAACAAGAAAAAGTACTCTTCAAAGACTTCCAGAAGGTTCAAAAGCTCAGAAAAATAAAGAAAAAAAGTCTTCAACCTTTATATCATCTTTCTGGTTTTCCATTTCTTTTTTCTTAAGTGTGTTTCCTTTTTTCTGATTTTTCTGGGGAATTTTGTTTACCTCAGTTTGACTCTAAATTTTTGGTTACACTGGACTTTCCTGCAATATGATTGATCAATATTACAGATTGGTTGATCACATCAGCCACAGAAAAAGTAAACAAGATACATCCTCCCACATGTTCCAAGTCACATAATATCAAATCAATAATATGATTAGTTCTAGAAAAAGTTGAATAGTTTTTTAGTCGAAGAAGTAGTAAGGGAGTTTTGGATAAAGATTGAAGTTGTGAGTAGAGGAGAAATGGTTTCCTTTTTGTTTTTCCCTTTTATTTGCCTCTTTTTTTTCTTATTTTATCTAGAGGACTAGAAGTAACTACAGGATTCAAATCCTATTCTAATCTGATAACAAGTTAAAGCATCAATTTTTATCCCAAAAATGGTTAAAGAAAAGGATCTTGAAACTATTCACTGGTTGAATGAAGCAATAATTCCAGAAAGATATGGCTTGGGAAAAAAAACAATAATAGAAAATCAATATTCTTTCTGATCAAAGTCTTCAAGCATAAAGTTTCAAGAAATACTTTCCAGAAAATGTCCTTAAACATTTTTGGATATCACCTGCTTCAATAGAAATTAAATAGTCTAACTGATCACAGGTGGAACAAGTGAGTATTTATAAGAAGTCTGAATTTTGTTCACTGAGATATCATTTCAATAATAGATAAAATAAATGATAGCTTTTATTTTTTTTTTTATATTATTTTATTTATATACATTTGTGCTGTTTTTTCTACCCTTATTCCTTTTTTTATCCCTTGCCTCTTGCATAGTTTCTGCAAAAGGGGAACAACACAATTTGGGTTTATGGTTGTAACTATAGAGGTAATCTGCAGGTTGTAATCCTTATGATATAACTGGATCTTAATCCTAACCATCAGGTTAGCAATATATCACTCCCATAAATCACATCTAGAGGCTTAGGCTTAAGATAGGTAAGCTGGATTGAGAAAATTTGTACTTTGCATGTATTTATATGTGTATAAATATACAACACTAGTTTGTGAGTTAAAAAAAAAAAAATTTTTTTTGTAATTAAATAATATATGTTACAGTAATAACAAATTTATTATAATTTAATAATTATATAAAAATATATATATAATTTCAAGAAAAAAAAATTGTATCAAAAATTTTTATTTTAAATAAATATTAATTAATAATTTTTTAAAAAATTTAGATTATAATAATATTTAGATTTTGTTTAGAAATTTTTTAAAGATAAATTACATTTTTTAACATTTTAAAAGTGCTTCAATATAATCTAGTAATTTTTTTTTATTTAAAATTAAAATATCAAATAAAAACAATATATTATTTAATAAATTAATTTATTATTAAAGCAAAATTTTATAGTTTAAATTTTATTCAAATTCTACTGTATAAAAAATATAACAAGCTAATAGAAATTTTACCTCGATTGTTTAATTACCTGTTGTGGCTTACAATTTTACGCTTACCTTAAATTGTACACAATGAACTGCTGGGCATGATAAATTACCCTGCAAATCCCTGCGCAGAATACGTTGTTGTTTTGCTTCTCTTCAGGTACCCAACATGAATTCTCTTGATTTGGAAAAACTACCCGACTATTATAAAGTACTTGAAATTTCTCAGACTTCATCGTCACAAGAAATTAAAAAAGCTTACAGGAAGTTAGCTTTGAAATATCATCCGGACAAAAACATAAGTTCTGTGACTACAGATCAGAGCGAAATAAATACTCGTTTTATTTTGATCAATGAGGCCTATAATGTTCTTGGAAACGATGAATCTAGGGGGGTCTACGATGAATTACGTCGTACAGGCAAAACATTTTCACAACTTAAATATTCCAGCGAAGAATATAGATATCATCGAGAAGTGCAAGGCATACACAAGTTATATCGTGAAATTATGGCGAACAAAGAACAAATTTTAGAACTATCAGAGACTTTTATAAAATCTGCGACGTCTCTTGATTGGATTCCCGATGGAAGTGAAGTTCAACCCTTTAGTGCATTTAAGAAATATGAGAAAGAGATTTCGTTGATTGAATCAAGCATTCTTATAGGATCCAGTCGATCCTTTAATGATGAAAATTCAAAATATGACGAAATTACTTTTGAATATGTTCCTGAAGATGACGTTATACAAGTATTGGAGAACCCTTGTTGGGTATCTATTGACAAGGATACTTTAATTCACGACTTTCAACTTTCGGATTTTGTAGAATCTCATAAGTTCATTATAAAATCCGTGACAGATATAGTTTCTCCTCTAATGATGGCTTGCACATATGGAACATGGTTAAATGATAATATAATGAAAGTTCTGCAAAGGGTTAGATCCTTACAAATGCAAATTATAAAATATTTAGAAGTTATTAATCAAAAAATAGAAATAGATGGGCGTGGCTTCGAACCTAAAATCGTCGATAAGGTTTATATTTGTTTCTCAATGTTCAATTGTTAATCAGAAGTGCAATAACTTAACAATTTTTTTCCTAGATGAAAGCTGGAATTCAGACTCAAATGAAGAGTCTATCTAATCATCCTATTTTAGGTAAAATGACTACCGGTAGATTTGGTCAGAATAAGCATCCCTTCGTCCATTTAGCCGCAACCATTGGTCCACCATTTGTTGGATATTCACTTTATTGGTCTGTTCGTTCAATGGTTTGTTGTTCTAGGTAATTATTTTTTAACCAAATGACTTTTTCTTTATCTACCTTAGGTCCATTTTTGCGATAATTCTCTTGGGGGCAGTGACCATCCACCGTAACGAAGGAGATTTGGAAAGTTTTAATCAATTTTTGGAGATATTTGAAGGAATCATTAAATTACTCGACCAAATCACGGAATGAGAAAATTAGCGATTAGTCGTATTAATTAACTGTATGTGATCTTAAGGAAAAACCCAAAAATATACTGCCACGTCAAAATACTATTGGACCTTTATTTAGCGAATCAAGTTTGCACAATAAAATTAATATAACATCTCAATTTGAGAAGTAATTATTGAGATTTCTAATTTGCAAAAATAATGTTCGAAATAAACAATTACAACTATTCTGTCTAATTAGCCTGCTTTTTCTTGCCCTTTTTTGCCGTCACGACTTTAAAAGCTCCTGCCCCATTTCCAGCATAATCTTCTTTTGAACTAATATTTCCCGCTGTCGAATCTTTGCTTGCCTTATTGTCCATGTGACTCAGTAAACTATTCATCGGTAAACCGTTAGCATCTGCCTTACGCCTTTTAATAAACTCATCAGCAAACCTACGTCCATCAAGAGTAGGTGAATTGGCGTAGATAGAATCTTGAATGATTTCAACAGTGGCTGGGGGAGGATCAAGCGGAAATGACAATAACATTTGCATGAATTCTTCAACTATTGTATGTAAAATAAAAAATGTTATAATTTGAAATTTTTATACAATTATAATAATAATATTCTTCAATTATGTACCGTTAACATTATTTAGCCCACGTAAAGCTTGTTTACACCATTTTAAAAATTCTTCGGATGGTGGTTTGGGGGTGGAATAATCAGAGGACGGAGCGGCACTTCCGCTGCTTTGATTATTGGACTTAACATTACTGTTTGTGGTCGCATTCTTTGACGTTCCCAAATTTACCCCAACTGCTCGAGCTCCATTTTTTAGAGTTTCACCAGGTTTAACTGATTGATTTTGAACTCTAAAGTATAATAGAATATCGAAAAATCAAAATTGTTTAAAATAAATACGACTTTATCGCAATAATACATAAATAAAGATGTATTCACCTTGATGAACCTTGTAAGTTATTGATATTTTTATGATCAGTATCCCAAACTGTGGATGAATCCTTAGATGCTATACTTGATTTCATCGTTACAGATGAGGTACCGTTTGTTGCTGCGGAAGAATTGGTAGTGGCACGCGTAACTGTCTTACTGGCTACCGTTGTCCAAGCATTGCTTACATTGTTGGTTGGTGTCTTCTATAGATTGAAAAATAACACGTTAAATAAAATTCTTATTTAAGGAAAAATTGATTCAACAAATAACAAATTAACCTTCGGGGGGACAATAGAAACAGTATCGGCATAACGTTTTCCCACATTACTTTGAGTAGTTGTACTACTACTAGACACATTGGCATTATTCAAAGCTGCTTGTTGCATCTCTCGAATCTTATTACGTCTTTTCGTCGCCTCCTCCTCCTCTTTTTGAATTTCTCGTAGTGTTTTTTTTGGAGCAGTGTTATTCGCTTGCCACGCTGGTGTGGCAACGACTGGGGATGTCGATAGTGAGGATGAATTAGATTCGTTTGACGGGGTGGGAACCACTATACCCCAAGATATAGATGAAGGTATCGGGTCTTCCTTGTTAGAATTAGCATTAGTCGTTGAGGTCGAAGCAACTTTTCTTTCTGAAGCTTGCCTTTCTGCAGCTTGTTTAGCTTCCATTTCCTGAATTTCTCGGAGCGATGGTGTCTTTTGTGCAGAATGGTCTTCATCTTTAGCCCATGGTGCAAGAGTAGCATTAATCGTTGATACTGTTGTAGACTTTCTTTCCGGTACTTGTCTTTCAATTCCTTGTCTCTCTGCAGCCTGCTTAGCTTCTATTTCTTGAATTTCTCGAAGAGAAATATTTTTTTGAACAGAGTGATCTTCATCTTTAGCCCATGGTGCTGGAGATGATGGGGTTACAGGACTGTTACCTCCCCAATTCAAATTAGGTTTCTGATATTGCGACAATTTGCCAACAGTATTTGAAGTAGAAGATACCACTGATGGTTTCTCCTTTTCTCCATACTGTTTTTTACGTTCCTCTTCAACCTGAATTTCGCGTAAAGAGGACTTCGAACGATTCAATTCTTCCTTCTGTGTAAGTTGTAAAGGAGGCTTCGAAATTTGTGTTGTGTCCGTTTTTTCTTGATTAGTGACGTTTTCTTCAACCTTTTTACCATATGCCTCTTCATCTCCAAGAACAGGTTTTGTGATAGACTCTGAAACATTATCCAGAGTCTTATTATCAAAAGAAGTCTCGTGAATTTGCCCGCCCATAATATCATATGGTCGTTCGCCAGTGCGACTTTGTAATCCTAAATTATTTTCTTTCCTCAAACCAAAGTAACCAATATCTTCGGATTGTGAAACACGCGAAGGAGTAACGCCGATACCTGGAGCCACGATTCCCCATGGAGAAGATGGAGGAGGTTGTTCCGTTGTAGTCGTCCAGCCGGAAGATCTAGATAAGACATCAGTAAATGGTGAATTGGGTGCATTCGTTATAGGTGCTGACACCGGTCCTGGCATGCCAGTAAAATTTTGATGCTGTTGTCGAAGAAAATTCTCGGGATAAGTGTGTTGATTTTGTTGAATTTGTCTTTGCTGTAACATCAAAAATTGTTGTCGTTCAATTTGTGAAGTTAAAGCACGTTGATGTTCCAAATAAGTTTGAGGTGGAGATACATTAAATGATGCAGTGCCATTAAATAATGGAGGAGGAGAGTTAGGAACTGGTAATCGTGGAGACAAATTTCCAGCATTTGAAGTTGACCCCCATGCATTGTTTGTTGTCCCCAGGTCATTCCACCCATTAGTCACATCATTCCGTCCGAAAACTCCTCCAAATTGATACCTATCAAATGGTGTGGAAGGCACCGAAGCTGTGCCACCAAATGGATTAAACCTTTGTTGATGTTCCAAAAACAATTGTGCTGTACTAGGCGAAGTTGGAGTGGCCCAAGTTCGAGGAAAAGGGTCATTTACAATGCGTGAAGAGTTATTGGGCATAGAAATTGTTAAGGAAGGTCTTGACCCCATTAGAGGAGCTGAAAAAGGTCTTTCATCATCACCAGTCTTCCGAATTAGTACACCCAGTGGCTCAAATGTTGTATCTTCCACTCTTTTAACTAAAAGACTAAGCGCAAAAAATCCATTCTTATACCAGTCATTCATCTCCTGACTACTAAATGGTCCTGAAATAGAATAATACATTAAATATTAATATATTATTTCATAATTTGAAAAAAATATATCATTATTGCATCACCATATAGAAAAATATACCTTGTATGTTACCACTTGGATCTCGATATAGCCATTTCTGTTCTGAGGTTATTTTTCTTGAATCAGGCGTTATTCCACCGCTGGAAAATAAACTTGACGCTCCAGTTGTGTCACTAAAGGCACTTGTTGTACCAATAATAGAATGTGTATTTGAATATTTATTGGATTTTCCAGGAGACATCGGAGGTGAATTTCCCACAACGCTCGAATAGGAAAATGCTTCTTTCAATACATCGTCATCCTGGTCAGGATCAAAATGATGAGGTAACAACAATTGTTGATGTTGTTGTTGCAAAATCTGCTGCTGCCTCTGCAGTAAATCCTGTTGATCTTGTAGGATCTGTTGTTGTTGTTGTTGCTGTTGTTGAAGTAATAGCTGCTGTTGTTGCTGCTGATGTTGCAATTGCAACTGTAATTGCAATTGTAATTGTTTTTGTTCTTGTTCCTGCCTTTGTTGCATATGTATCTGTAGCTGTTCTTGCTCCTGAAATTGACGTTGCATTTTCTGTTTTTCATGTCTTTGCTGTAGTTCCTTTTCTTTTTCTTGCTGTAACTGTAATTGTTGCATTATCACCTGTTGTTCTATTAATTGCTGGTCCCTTTCCCTATCGCGTTCATTCTCACGTTCGCGATCTTTTTCTCGTTCTTCTTCCTCAAGTATTAAATTACGGACATCTTGTGATTTTTGCTGCTTTTCCGCCTCATTATGTCTCAACGATAATGATTGTTCATCTTGTTCCTGTTGATTGAATTTTTCTTGAACATTTTTTTGTTCAGAATTTTCATCTTGCAAGATTTCTTTTCCTGGTGATTCTTGCCAACCGTTTCTATCGTCTTGTTCTTGTTGTTCTGAAATTGTGTTATGATAGTCAAGTTTGAACTTTAGATTATCTTGTGATGATGACTGAGATTCTTTTATAGAAATAGTTTTTAAGCTTTCTTCAATTTCATTGACCGATTCATCTTGAAACTCTGTCTGTTCTTTTTTTGGTGATAGTCTCTCATCTTGAGCAGATTGATTATAGGTGCCTGTATCCGAAAGGCTGATCTGACTTTTCTTTTCAAGCTATTTGAAAAAAGTAATGAGCAACTAATCTATTTTGTTGATGAAGTGAAATTTAAATAACCTTTAAACTAACCTCTTGTTCGATTTTCTTGTTACGTTCAGAATCATCTTTCCTGGATTTATCTATAGATTCGTCGTCCACATTACTTCCTGGGATCCTAAAAACCCCATTGCTATCAAAAGTTCCTATTGCATGCCGAGTGACACCATTCCATACAGGGTCATCAACAGACGAAGTATTTAAAGTGCCAGAAACTCTAGGTGGACGATTGCTACGTGGGCTTGTTCGCTCACTAAGCACGCCACCAGTAATTCCAACGAATCTTTCTGTTCGAGGAGAAGTTAATCCGGTACCGATATGTTTATCTCCCCGCGGGGAAAATGGTACTCTCTCCCTTTCCACTACTCGTTCGTTTCCCGTAACCACCCCTCCTGTAGCATTGGAAACGATACGACGAGTGAGCTCGCTATTGACAGATGCACCTGATAGAAGCTAATTTTAAATTTTTTAATAAATAAGATTAATTATAATAAAATGTTATCAGATTGAAGCGATTTTTCTTTTTAAACTACTAAATTTTATCACATAGTATGGGTGTATACCTTATGTTCTTGTTCTGTTAGCATTATTAAAGCCATTGGCTGTAATGGCTCCTCACTCGTGACATATTCGTGTCTCTCAAACTCTAAGGGTAATCCTACAGGCTTATATAGTTTAAGCATGAATTCCTTGGAATATTTGAAGGGGTTTAACGCAGAGTCTGCACCTGGTACATCCGACTTTTCGGACGCCTCATTGTGAAGCGAACGACTAGTTGTATTGTTGTTACTATTTGCAGCGGCCACAGAAGACCAGGAGAATGTATGTGTGCTAGAACCGTTAGTACCGTTAGTATTGAAGGAAGTACTTGTATTATTATTTGCACTTCCAGAAATAGCTGAAGCATTTGTTGACACATTGGACGGCAACAGCGTTGGTGAAGTCAAACGATTGCTATCACTTGTTGGAGTTTTTGGAAAACGTCTCATCCTTGAAATAAAATTGTGCGTTAGCGAAAAGATTTATTATCCACGATTATTAATTACAGAGGCAGAATAATCTAGATTGCTTCAGAAACTCGACAAACCAAACATAAAAATGAAAGTTCATACGGTCGGTAAGAGTTTGGATTTCAAAAATCTTACCATTCTGGACCAAAGTTCATGGTGTTGCTTGTAGCCATTGTTTGGGTGAAAGTTTGGAATAGCTTGCGGTAAAATGATTTGTATGGTTTCGCTTTTAAATGCTAATTTGCAAGGTTTGTCGCTTAGTTTACGAAAAGGGGCTGAGCTGAAAGTAAAAAAAAAAAAATCGGTTTATTATTGTGCCATGACACACATGATGACACAATCAACAAATAAGATCATACTGTTATATTTTTATAAATAGTATAGTAATAAACAATTTTTTTTTTGAACTCAAATTTGTTCAAGATAAAAGATGGTTTTGTTGATCATTAATTAAATCACCAAGTTATTATTATCTTTTTATAATATACAATATATATAGTATTTATATTATTTATATTATTTTTTTTTGAAAAACAAGTATTTAAATATTTATATATACTGCAAACAGGCATAAATGCAAAACATAAAAGTATAATCTATTATATCAAGAAATTTTATTTGCATAAATTTTTAAAATTTTTTAAAAAAAGATTATATATAAAAATTTAAAATTTTTTCAAAATTTTTAATTAATTTTAAATAGTTTTATTTATATTTAATTTATTATATCAATATTTATATATATATATAAATATTATAACTTTTATTTACTTTTTATTTAATATATAAATTCAATATTGTTAAAAATTAACAAACTAATACAAGACAAATCAATACAATATAGTAATACCAACTTCAAATCTAATCCAAGATCGGATGACACTCTCTAATGGTCCAATCTATACATGTTTCCTTATTACTATAAAAGGAAATTTGATCGACAATACGATTCCGAATTAAATATAATTCTCAATTATTTATTAATTGTTACTTAGTAATACAAACATAATACGGTTTTTGAAAAATGTCTAAATTAAATACAAATACATATATAGTCCAATCCATTACTTTAATTTTCTGAAAGTCCACTAATCAACAATTTACAACTAGACAGTAGCATCAGATGGTGCAAAAAAATCTTAAACATTATCAAAACCTATTGTTAACAGAGAAATTGTATGGAATGTGACCACAGTATGTGATCTGGTGTATCGCGTACTCTGAAAATTGAAAAAAATTAGTGAGGTTGCATAAGCAATGACATAATAATTAGAGTTTAGAATAAACTTTTCATAACTTCCCTTGTAAGGATAGTCTATCAATAGTCTATTTTCCCTTAATTGTTTTCTAGTAGTAACAATAATATAAATAGAGAGAGGCTATGCAAATAAGAAAAACCATTCCTTAAATCAAAACCTTTTTAATTAGGACGTGTAATAGTTGTTGCCAAAAGGAGTAAACTAATTAACTTATCTAATCTAGTACTTGTTACAACTAGGATGCTTGTGATCATGAAGGAAAAAGGAATAAAAATCCGTCAAGAGAAGCAACAATAGAAAGAAAAGGAAAGGGTTAGTAGAACTTGGCTAAACAATCCACATGCCTCAAGTAGAGAAGCTAAACACTTACCGATGTTACGTGAGAAGTGCTCTGGAGAAGTAACAGACTCATCGAGAAAGACGTCAACACTATATAATCTGTGAAAGCTTCTCAGTTCTTAAAATATTTGGATACACCCACAAACCCTAAGGTCTCAAAATTATTAAAAAATCAAACAAAAAAATAAAAAGCTCTAGAACTAACAAATATAGTGACCTTATTGCCTTTATAATCAAATTGCTTTCAGGAACTCTCTTACAAGAGAAAATCTCTACAGATTATATTAAAACAATATCTTGATCTATACTGTTCTGATGTAGCTTACATACTGAGGATATCTAACACGTTTTTAAATATCTATCAGCATTAGAAGATATTAACCAGCTTATTATCATTATTATTAATATTCTTTACCCTGATAGTAATCACAAACCTATCTCACATGTTTAGCAACTAGCAGAGCTGATATGTGGTATTATAAATAACATCTTCTTTATATTTAATTTCTTCAATTGGGTTGAAGCTTCAACTGAAATTTTAGCTCATCTATATAAATCAATTTGGATACTCCACTGTATTACAACAAACACCTCTCCTCTCACTAGTATCAAATGGGACAATAACCTTCATAGTGACACAACAAAACAAACCACCAAAGCCTAGTCAAAATCAAATCACCTAATAACAATTCTATACTAATATCAACTATTATAGATATACCCACTATTGTAGTTAACTCATATATCCAATATGAATTTAACTTCACTAAATACATTTCCAAACTAATTTCAAATCTTTCTAACTTCCTCCCACCCAATTTTAAGTAGATAATCATAGCTGCTTAAAGCCACTTGATGAGATATATTGTTTTAAAAATTTCTTTTCAATATTAGTCTAATGGTTACTGTAGGCAAGCTAACATTTAACTCATTGTACTAATACATATGAGAGATATTGTTTCTTTCACAATATACAGTATATCTATTATTATATAAATAAATAAAGAAATAATGTTTACCTACAAAAAAATAATAATAATAATAATTCATCTAATATATTAATCTATTAGAATATAACTTATATTATAAAAATATTTGAAAAAAGAATCTTATTATTTTATTACTATATTAACAAAATTATAAGACATAAATTATATTTTAGTCTTAAATAATATAAATTTTAATTAATATTGTAAATATATTTTTGACATTTGAAATATTATTGATTACTAAAAGAAATTATAATTATTTATATATTTAATTATTGTTATACTAAAAAATATAATATTTTGGCATTTTGATTTTTTTTTTAGTTAAAAACTCTTTCTTGATCATATCTGTTTTGTTAAAAATTTTTCTTTTATAGTAATTTTAAGCAAGAAAAAATATTGTACTCTCTTTATAGCAAGTAAGCCTTAGCTCAAGAATGCAAGAATTCTCAAAACAACTGGTGCAATAGGATAAGACCTCTGGTCAAAGTTTATTCAAGTTTGGGAGTCTTGCTTATCTTTTGGTTGTATGAGAAAAGGCCTGTGGCAGTTCTCTTTTCTTTAGTTCTCTTGTATCTCTTCTTATCTTTATTCTATTATAAAAATTATCCATATCATTACTATCATATTTGCTAAATCAAATATTTTCCAAAACACACACTCAAACAGAGTTAGTAGGTCTACTGTTTGTTTCAAGTTAACTTCTCATATACAATATTCTTATAGCAATATTTGCTATGCCACTTTCATTCTTCAAAAATTTTTCATTCAAAAAACTAAAATCAGTTTACCCCTCCAGATAATCAGCACTTTTCAATTATCCAATCAGATTTTGTCTAATAATCAAAACAAAAACCAAACAAGCTCAAACCAGTTTTGTATCACAACAATAATCACAACAACAACAACAAATAACTCA
>CAJVPV010002644.1:0-12670 GCA_910591835.1 Acaulospora morrowiae
ACAGTCTGAATGTAGGCTGGCTGAGATCTTTCAAGGCATAGTCTTTGACGTCTAGTTTTGAAAGGGAGCAACTTTTTTATTCCCAATGATCACATCTAGAGAGTTTAAATCTAGAAAGTCTAAGATAGTTAATACTACACAGTAATAGCTTAATGAACCTATTCCATTGTAGTGAAATAGTTAGTAAATAGCTAGATCATGTGGGCAACACAGTGATCTTGGTATTAAGGATTCAAGGATCACATACAAATCTAAATTTATTGACGGTGTTCTGCAATTATGAGATAGTTTAGCTTTAGTATAGTATTATATATTGCACTACTGTTTTCCAAAATTGGATGAATAAATGCAACTTTTGCAATCTGATTAGAGGCAAAAAAAAAAAAATAATAAATAATAAAAAATTGTTTTTTTAAATATAAATCCAAATTATTATCTAATATTCTTACTTATTTTGTATTATATCTTCACATCTCTATTAAATATTATATAATTAATAATTGCAACATAATAACAAACTCAGTATTATAACTTATATAATATAAACAATTAATACAAAATATAAGTCATATAAAATTAATATTAAAAACTTTTTTCATATATAATATTTTTTTATCTTTTCCTTCTGATACCTAAAAGTTTTTTATACTTCTTTTATTTTTATTACAGGAATTTTAAGAAACTCAAAAAAATACATTGATATATCAGAATAGAATCTTTGATAAAAAAAAAAGCAAGTTTGGAAATTTTGTTTTTTCTTTGAATTGTATAAGAAAAGACATATGGCAGTTACTTCTTTATAAATCTTTTTTGAAGTTCTTTCTATTTACACTTCTTACTAAAAAAACAATTTTTATTAAATAATTATTTTCTTTTTCTAAATAGCTATTTTTTATTTCAAAAAATCAAATTTTACATCAATATTGTTTATATTGTTGGCTTGGAGTACTAGCAGTATATACAATATCTACTTTTCAATATTATTTAATATAATATGCTATATTATAAAAAATTAAAAATTTCCACTTAAAAAAATTTTTACTAAAAAACCATAATTATTTTATTTCAGTCAATTGATTAATATTGTAAACTTAATCAATTAAATATCATTAAATACTAAAACAAATTTATATAATCAAAATATTATACAATAATTAATATAAACAAAATCAGTTTTAGCAACCATAGTCAAAACAAAATTTTATTACTGATCTATAGATCAATTATTTTATCAATTATTAATTATATTAAACAATTATAACAATAACTATAATGAAAAATAAAATCATATAAATTTTATTATTTGTGTTAATAAAAATTATACTTATAAATATAAAGAACCAAAGAAATAAAACAAAAGTCTAGTCAAGAGTTCTCTTGAAAATATAAGTTTTTTTCTTATAGATTTTATAGATTATTTGATTTGGATTTAGTTTTAGTTATTTTCAATTTTTTTCTTTTCAAATTATTTTTCTTTTCAATTTTTTTTTATATCATAAACATTTTTTTAAATGGATAAATATAGTTACTATTTGATTTATATTTAGCATGAATATTGATTTAAAATTTCTTTTTAGTATTAACTATTTATAATATTAGTAGGTAGGCTTAAATTTAATTTGTAGTATACTTTGTATATAGATATTGTTTCTTTTTAAATATATATATTGTAATATATAAATAAATAAAGAAATTGTATTTATCTATAGAATATATATATTTTAAGGTATCTTTAAAATTTATACATAAAGAAAGCAAAAAATTTTTTATATAACTTGCTAAGCTAATAAGTCTAATACTATTTTGCCTATATAAACTATCTAAGTAATAACAAAAAATAATATTAAAACATTACATATTTAAAATAGTGTTAAGCAGCTATAAATATCTACTCAGGTATATATGTAAAAAAATTATAAGAAATAAAAAATTGAAGAAAAAAAAATATTAAACAAAGAGATAGATACAAAAAAACAAATTATAAAGCTATAGATACTTCAGATAAAATTATTAAATATGCTATACTAATAGTTTTATTTAACTAAATATAATAGTTATATTTTCAGAAATAGCCAGGCTACTGTTCAAAGTATATAATAGTGTTGATAATATATTTCTTTAATAGATAATTGGTTGTGATAATAATATTGTTATTATTGTAATATAATTAGTAATTGGTTTGTTTGTTAGTAGTGTGATTTTATTTTGTTTGTTGTTATCAAAAAAGGTTTTGTTTATATTGATCAGTGTATAGTGTCTTAATTGTATGAATTTGTTTAGAAAGTTAGTAGTATTTGATTAGTTAAGTTCAGAATATTGATTAGTTAACAAAAACAAACTAATTATAGTTTTTTGATAGGAAATTTTTTATATAAAAATTTTTAAGTTTTAATAATATAGCATTATATGCTAAGCAATATTGTGAAATAAGTATCGAATATACTGCTAGTACCTTAAGCCAATAATATAAAAAATTTTTATATAAAGTTTAATTTTTGGAATAAGTATAGCTTACCAAGAAGAAAATTTATTGATTTAATAAAAAGTATATATTAATAAAAAGTAAAAATAGAAAAATTTATAAAGAAGCAATAGTTATGTGCCTTTTTTCATGCAATTCAAGAAAGAAACAAGTGCAAAACTTGCTTTCTCTTAACCAAAGGCTCATCCTGATGCACTAGTATGTTTCTTTTGTTTTCTTGAGATTCTTGTAATGAAGATAAAAAAGATATACAAGACTTTTGGATATTGAAGAATGAAAAAAATATTTGTTTTTTTAATTTTAAAAAAAATTACTATAAAAGAAAATTTTTAAGAAAAAAGTTATATAAAAACTATTTTTTTAAATAAATATATATATATATATATAATTGGTATCTTTAAATACTATATAATAACTACTATAATCTATGAATCTATAATACAATAGTTAGTACTTTACAAATTAGATTTTAAGATAAAGGTTTAATTTGAAGTGAATGCAATTGAATAGAACTTATACAATATTTGACACTATAACTTGTTATAAACTATTTCTTTTATGAAGCTATTTTATATACTGATCCAATAGATATTAAGATTATGATTTTCAAAAAAGATATCACAGTATGATAATTATTCAATTGGAAATATAATGATTGCCAGAAGTGATCTATGATAATTGGACTCAATTATTAAAGTAAAAAGATCTTGAAGACAAATACTGTAGCAACACTACTTATGTTCTTGGTATAAAAATTATATGGTGAGATAGAGTTCATATAAGTTGAATTCTGTTTGATATTTGTATTCTAAATTTGGCAACCTATATCAATTAGTCAAATAAAGTATCTATTAGGAGTTTAAGAGACAAATTTCTTAAGTGGTTATATTCTACTTGATTAAAATAGATCTTAAATTTGATAAATAGCAATTAGCAATAAACTAGTACATTTATTAGGAAATGGAAGTACATATTTGTATCAAAGATTTTTTTTGCATTATGTACAACTGTATAGTGAAAAGATATAAAGTGATAAGTACTTGTATATATAGTTAGTAGAACTACTCTATAGTAGTAAATGCCAGGATATAAACCTATCTTTATAATATAAGTTGATATTCTGATAAAAAAGGCAGGTGGTATAAGTTAATATTCACAATAGTTAATAGACTATTCATGTATAAATAATTGTGATTATAATTGATTCATCAATAAAATCTATGTGTATTGCAACTTAGCTTTAATAATAATAACAATAATAATTACTATACAAAAAAAAAAAAAACACTTTTTAACAAATACCAAAATTATTAAAAATTTTCTTTTTAGAAAATCTCAAGAAAAAAAAACCAAACACTTTAATTGTCAAAGGTCAAAAACTATTTAAAGGAACAAGCAATCCAAACTTTCTAACAACAGGACAAGTAACTTTGTTTTGAAAAACTAACTATCTTCTTTGATTTACTTAACTTTTTTAAGAAAACAAGCAAAAGTTTACAAAAAGGAAGACAAGAAACAAGATAAATAATTTATAGTAAGATCAGAAAAAAGAAAATCAAGTATCAATTTTACAGAGCTATTAACTAGTCATGTATCAGGTTAGGCACCTTCATAAATACAAAATAGGACTTTGTGTTAGTCAAATTATGTTCAGTAAACCAGATAACCTTTAATACTAACACAAAGTCAAAGAAATATCAAAGTTTTCTTTCCAAATTTTGATTAAAGAATAAAAACACAACAAAATATATACATCAATTATTTTATTAGATCTTATATATTGCAAACAAATTCCACTAATTTCAAAAAATCAAAACTCCAAAGGATCAACAGTAGCATGAACGCAAACATATTTCAAGACAAAACAATCTAAACTTCAAATAAGCAAACACATTCCAAATCAAAAGTCAGGTATGTATTAAATAAACACTCCTCCACAAACCAAGCACATAGGCCACAAAACAAATACACAAAAAACACAATACATATGCAGAACACCTGTCCAAAAACATGCTTTTTCATAGAAAAAATCTTCAAATTAGGAAATAGCAATTCAAGACAACAACAACAATCTCCTTAATTAATAAACAAATACCAAAAAGGAAAAACATGAAAAGAAACTCAACAGTCTGAACAACCAAAACATACTTCATACAAGTTCAAACCAATAAACTAGAGAACATGTTATGATCTAGTCACATTATATAAATGTCCAAGCAAGGAATATACAGCATCAATTCTGTCTCACAAATAAATAATAAATAAATGAAAAACCATCTACTGCATTTAGATCTAATAGACTTTTACTAGAACACAATGGGATAATCCAATAATGATATACAGTATATCATATTATCCAAAACCTGGTAGCTAACCCGTAAGTTATTGAAGAACATTTATGCAATAAATTTAATAGATTTGCTAAGTATATGTCGTTAGTGGTATATCGTTAAACTTGAATTAAAAATAATATACTGTAGCTGTAGATATTGTATTACGGTAACTATCTTAAACTAAATTAAACCAATTTATTGTTTTCTAAATATTAAATATCCAGAAAAATAGTTTTGACCGAACTATTTACATAATTATATAAAAAATATACAGTACAAATCCGATTCAATTATATTCGAAATTAATTAATTGACAATTTTTTGATTTATTGAGTCAAACTAATATTTAAGTCGTCTAGTATTTATCTTAGTTTAGACCTAAACATTTTTTATGCAATAACTTATAAACCTAATGCTAAAGGCTTCAGACCTTGATCTGGGATCAAAGACGTCATTCAACTGGTTTTATCCATATCAGGATACAATCTTCTGTGTAATTTAAATAACAATAGCTTTATGCACCTGTATGCAATTTTTATTTCGTAAGCCGATCATGTAACAAATTATAACTTTATTAGTACGATAGATGAAATCCCTTAGGTAGCGTCATAAGATACTCACAATTTATGCATATACTGTATTATAGTTTTTGTGTGAATATGATTTCTCTTTGCAAATATAACATTTTACTAGAAATATGAGTAATTCGGTATCCATAGATTTTGCAAAATTACTTGAAAATCCTGAATGTTATAACGTAAAAATTATAGTTGGTGAGGAACCGAACATTGAAGAGTTTAAAGCACATTCGTTAATCTTATCTAGTAGATCGACATATTTTAAAAGTGCATTATCTTCACGATGGGCAAGGGTGGAAAATGGGATTACCATTTTCAATAAACCCAATATTTCTCCGTCAGTATTTAAAGTACTTTTAAAGTAAGTTCATTATTATTATATATTATAAGACCTAATCGCGCTAGCAACTAATTTATTTGTATGAAAAATAAAAACGTAAATAGATATATATATACAGGAGTAATTTCCGCAGAAAGCAATGAAGTTAGCTTTGTTGATATTGTTATTGCAAGTGATGAGCTTCAATTAATTGAAGTCTTTCAACGATTCGAAGAATATTTGATTGAGGATGAATCTAATTGGAAACAAATGGACATAGTTACAGTTCTTCAGCACGACCACTTTACTAGCTTGTATAATGTCGCGATAAAATTGGCGTGCAAAAACCCGGAAGTTATTTTTAAATCAGAGGATTTCTTTAGGATGAAAGAAGCTCATCTCATTAATCTTTTAAAATGTGATGATCTTGAATTAGACGAAATTGAAATATGGGAATACGTAATTCAATGGGGGATCGAAAATACCACTTCAATTTTAGATGATGATTTAACGAAATGGACACCGGAGAATTTCACGGACCTCAAAATTACTTTAAGTAATTGCATTTCTCACATTCGATTTTTTCAAATGTCTCCTGGCGACTATGCAAAAGTTAGAAATCAATTTAAAGACATTCTACCCGACGGTCTTGATAGTGAAGTTACTCAATATTTTTCGGATCCTAATTTTAAACCCTCTGTCAACATTTTACCATTAAGAAAACATTCATTTGATTCAATTATTATTAACTCTAAAGATGCAGGCATAATAGCAAGTTGGATTGATAGGAAAAAAACGCCATACTATTTTACAAATATACCTTTTAAATTTAAGCTTATTTACCGTGCTAGTCGTGATGGCTTTAAGATTGAAAAATTTCATGAAAAATGTGATAACAAGGGACCAACACTCGTTGTCATTAAAGCTCGCGATTCAAGACAGATAGTTGGCGGATACAATCCACTAAAATGGTGTAAGGTTAAAGTAGATGAAAGAAGTTCACTATTATCAAATGATTTTGATCATCGGTGCAAAACATCCAATAGTTTTATATTTTCATTAACAAATCGAACAATTCCAATATTAAGCCGAGTTTCTTCTAAGGAAGAGGCGATCTTTTGGTGCAGAAATAAAGGACCATGCTTTGGCTTGCAAGATTTGCGCATCAATTCATCAAATTCCTCTGATATTATTGTTTGCGAAAGCAAAAAACAATCTTATGAGAAGAAAATTCTTAACAAAGAAACTTTTGAGGTAGAAGAATATGAGGTATTTCAAATTATCGACGAAAGATTCCCTCAACGTATTAATGGAATGTTCCAATTTTCAATGGAATTATTAAAAGAAATTTTTCAATTCATCGTGGATTGGTTTAAAGAAAGCTTTAAGGAGAAAATGCTTGAATTTATATCTTATATACTTCTTGCTATCAGAGTTACGATGTTTATTTGTTTATTCCTAACGTATTTGTGTTTAACGGCACTACTCTTTGTGGTTCCTTTCTTACTAAGCTACTTATGTTTTCAATATATAGAATATCAAAACATGTTTGCGTTTTTTGGAGTTTATCTATTGTCTATTGTAGCTTTTACTTTAGGATGTTGTGCATCTGCATTTTTCTACTTCGTGATTTGTATTGGATTTGGTCTTATAGCTTCTCTTCTTTTCCCTGATCAAGATTTCGAAGACTTTACGAATTTTTTATTGTGTTGCGGGTTACTATCAAATGATTGATGCGGTGATACTTTTGTAATTGTCGCATACTTCAAATGAAAATTTAATGGGGAATTGGCTAAGTACGGTGTATTGAAAGTTTAGATGCAAATAGATGATTAAATAGAAATAAATAGCTTATAAAAGAGTAGAGCATACAAACGTATGATTTGGATTATTTTATTTCTAATACATTAGAAATTAGTTAATAAATCGGATAGAAGAATCGAGACTTCCAGCAACAAGGAAGGATTCAAGAATAACCAGAGAAAGTATATTAGCAAGTGTAATACCAATTAAGTCGGTAACATATCTCAAAGTTAGAACCATAGTACTTACTTTAAATCATTTCTTATGGTCACGCAAATATTTGGTCTGGTAATGACAGAATTGCTAAGGACAAAAGTAGTGTGTGACGACTTGGCGCAATTTATTTATATAACCTTTATCGTAAATATAATTACTTTGCCAATACAGTTCTAGATTAAAATTAAGAAAGTTCAATAATGGATATCTATGCTGAACAATCACGTAACGATGGTATTGGTATTTTTATATCTCTAAATTATCTATACAGAAATCATTTAAAACCTGACCAAATATTTTTATAAAAATAAATTTACGGGTCATATTTTAAGAAATGTTACCTGTATAAAAAGTAATGATTATGATTCATGATGGCCAATATAGATTCAATTATGTTAGAATATAAAAAAATTCTTATTAAATTATATTACAAACTTCAAACTTTTTTGTAAAAATTAATTTATAATTATTTAAAATTTATTAAATTATTTATATGACTTAATTTTTATTTTAAATATAAGAACGTAATTTATTTTAAATTTTTAATAATTATTATAAAATGCATCATTTTTTTTAAATCAAATTAATCACTTTTTTTAATGTATCATCGGAAATTAAATCTCACTCCTCTCTCTAAACATTTTAATTGACTCAAGTTTTTAAATTTTCTTTTTTAATGTCTTATTAAAGTTTTTGGGGGTTTCTTTTTTAATGTTTTTTCTAATCTGTTTTACAAGTCTTTAATCAAGTTTAAATTCAAACTGTAAAAGAACCAGTCAATAACTTAAAAAATTAATTATAAATATTTTTGTAATACAACTCATATGTTTGGATTGTTATTTTGTTGGGATCATTATTCCTCAGAAAGGTATTGACACTTACAATATTTTTTTTAAGATATTTATTTAAAATTAATATTTATTCTCTTTATCTATTATACAAAACTTACTCTATATAAAATTATTATATTTAAAATCCAATTAATCTGTCTTGAGCTTTTTTATAACTAATATAATGCTATAAAAAGCTAAAAAGGAACCTTGTTTATAAAAATTTTTTTTGACTTATATTATCTGATTTCTTTATTATTTAATAATTATTAATACTGGTTTTAATTTTTTGATATTATTAATTAAGATATTGTATTATTATAACTTATAACCAAAATTTTTATTAATTTAAAAAGATTATCGATTGATTCTTATTTTTGCAAGATACTAATAATATAACTGAATATTATTTATTATTAAATTATTAATCTCTTGCTTATATTATGGTTTTAATATTGAATTGCATTAAGGTTGTTTTTAAGAATAGGTTTTATATTTTATATATTCATGACATTGTATTAGCATTATTGTGTTTCTTCTAAATTAGTAAATTATTATGAAATTATAAGGTTTCAGTTGTAATATTTATTATGCTTATAATTTCTTAAGTTCAATATTCTTTAACTATTAAAGTACTAAATATTCAGTAACCAAATAAAAATAATTGGTTCTTAAGTATTAATAGAAGTATTCAATAGTTTAAATAATTGCAAGACATTGCAATTTAGTAACAGAATATTTTTTTTTGGTTTTATTTAAACTTTGGTTAGCATAAAATATTGCAGATTTTGTTTATCTTCTTTTTGTACCAATACTGCACCAATTTCAGTTTCAAAAGAATCAATATATAAGTAGAATAGTTTTGAAAAATTAAAATATTGTAAAATTAAAAAAGTAATTAATAGTTATTTCAAGATTTCAAATGCTTGTTGTAAACTTTTTATCCAATCATATAATATTATCTTTTTCAATAATGAAACAATAGTAAAGAAGTTTTTAATAAACTTTCTATGATAAAAAACTAATTCTAAAAATTCTTATAGTTGTTATATGGTTATAAGTCTAGAAAAATTCTTTATTTTATTAATTTTTTATCATTTAACTTGATTATATTATAGCTAATTATATAATTCAAAAGCAAAAGTTTTACACTTGTTAAAAAAAAGTGAAATTGATCTTTAAATTTACTTATAATATTAATTCATATACAGTAATTCATATTTAATACAAAAACAATTATTTTCATATTTTAATTATTTATGTTTACCTTTCAATATTCACTAGTAAAATTCAAATACATAGATTATTTTATATAATAAGTAGTAATTCTCAAATAAAGTATTAGAATTTTTGCCTATTGTTTATTTTTTTTAGTTATGTTTACTCTTTTAATTAATTTTTAAAAACAGTATAGTAGAAACTTACCAATTCTGTTAATTCTTTTTTTATTGTTCTAAATTTTTAATCCATTTATTAATCTATTATTTAGTACAAAATTCTTCTTTCCTTTTATAATAATAATATTATTTTTAAATCCCTATAATAAGATAATTATCATTTCTTTATTTTGTCTTGTAAATGTTTTTTAAGTAATTATAACAATTTTATCAGTCCAATTACTGATTTTGATAAATTTTTACAGGAAATAGGTTATATAATTAGGTTTTAAGTTTCATTATCAGTAAAGATTTTATTACTAAAAATGTTTTTTTAAATATTGATTTTGCATTGGCCATTATATTTGTTTTCAAGAATAATGAATTCAGATATAATTCTTTTAAATTATATAAACAATTGAAATAAGAAATTTCAAAGTAATAATAGTGGTAATCAAAATTGGTTCAAGTGAATTTGAACTGAATTTTTTAAATATATTGTTATTGATAAGTTGAGTAATAAAAAAGTATCAAGAGAAAGGGTAGCTTAATAGTATCTATATTTGCAGGATCAAATATAAGATTACTATAGATAGTAAAAGCAACAAGAGTTTTAATAACTACTATATATTAAAATAAATAATTTCAGAATAACTAATAGATAAAATTAATTTTTTAATAATATTTGTGATAAAAATAGAATATAGAAATATTGAATTAAATAATAATAGTTTCTAAATGAATATTAAATGGTAGAAAAGGTAATTTAAAATTAATTTCAAAAATAAATAAAATAAAAATTATAATTTTTAATAATAATAAAACAAATAATGAAGGATTTATTTGATTGTTTTTATTGAATTGTTTTCTTATTAACTTTTTTTTTTCTATCGCAAACAAGCATTAAATGTGAGACTTTATTTAAATAAAAAGTATTTACTGTTATTACATTAACAATCTTTACATGGTAAATTAATTGTAACCTATCACAACAAATTTATTGAAACCAGGTAACACTACAGGAGTGGGCTCGTGACAATAGTGCTGAATGGCTAATGCCTGTTCAGAACAATGATACTACTGCTGGAATAAATATTGACTTGTCAGTATAATTATGTGATATAGTTGTTAGATTTAAAATTGTATTAAACATTGAATTGCTGTTTGCTTCTATGTTTGGTAATTTTGCGGTGCGAGTTTTTTTCCACTTTATTCCAGATCCTGGCAATATAGTTGTTAAGACAAAACATGCTTTCCAGGCCTTGTATAAAATTTTGAGAGTATAATTAGATATGTTTTCTTTTTTTTGAAGAAGGTTGAATAGATGATTGAATTTGCCGATTGCTAGATTTAATAAGTTGTCGTCTGTTAACTTGAATATGTCGATGAAGTTGGTAGCTTTAATGCTTTTGGGGTTTAGCTCTAAAATTAAGTTTTCAAGTTTGATTTTCTTTTTGTTGATTAAGGGTTTGTTATGGATACAGGAAAAGATATGTGGTAGGTTCTCTGAGTATGCGTCACATCTTGAACACATGTTGTTAGAGTAGAGGTTGGGGTAATGTTTATGAAGTTTGATTTTAGTTGAAAGTTGGTTTGCAAGAAGTTTTGTTCTGAATGTTGATAATGCCCTATATTTTGTTTGATCAGATGTTTTTAGTTTGTTGTTTGCTTTGATAATGGTTTTCAATTCCATGAAAGATGAAGGTTTGTAAAATGCCGATTGACTAAAAAAGATATCAAATAGGTTGGTGTAGTAGTTTATAAACTTTATCCAGTGTGTGATGCTTGTGGCATAAGTATTATTAATTAAGGGTAAGGATGTAAATGTGAAGAAGAAACATTGGGAAATTGGTAAGTTGATGGCAGGGAGAGTTAGAAGTGGTGATTAATGATCTTTTAGTTTGTACCAGGAAGTATTGATGCTATTTGATGCTATAAAAGTGATACATTTATTGATGAGTCTACTATAAGGAATTTTCACTAGTATATTTGAGTACTTGGAAGTTTTTAGATCAGGGATTTTGTTAAGGTAAATTTTGAGTGATGAATGAGTTGGGAGATCAGTAATTGTTTGAAGGAGTACTGGCCAAAAAATGCTCCAGAAGTTAGAGTGCAAGGTATAAGTTAGAGTGTTGGCTAGTTTAGAGACTGACAAGGTGTTGTTGCCTTTGTTATGGTAGAGAAATATGTTGACGGGTTGGTCAGATAGCAGAGGAGGTGAGATAATTATCTGTGGATTGGTTCGTGGTATGCTTGAGAAGGAGTCCAAGAGCTCTTGAATGTTATTGAGAAGGTAGTTTGAATTTGCGTATATAGTATACCAAACAGACTTGAGGTTAGAGATGTTTATTTCTTTAATGCATGGTTGAGTTGGGCATGAGCAAGGAATTATTTTTTTGTTGTCCAGCCAGTGGTGTAGGCCCTTGATGATTGATGAAGGAATAGCATTTGTATGGACTTTAATAAGATCAAAAGAATTATTAGACGAAAAGACCCAGAATTTGATGTTAGAGCTTTTGGAGAGAAAGGTTGAGTTACCCTTGATTGTCGGAGATGTAGATGAAATGGAGAAGAACCAGGTAGGAACTGGACCAAGGATTATGTGGCCTCTATATATGTGCATCTCTTTTCATGAAAGTTTAATATTTTGTTTGTAAATTTTTTTTTTTTTTTTTAAAACACTAGCTGGGCCTTGCCCGGTATACTTTATTAGTTTGTGATGTTTACATTAGT
>CAJVPV010002645.1:0-12670 GCA_910591835.1 Acaulospora morrowiae
AATTAACTATGTAATAATAACAAATTACAACATTAATAAAGATCATGAGACACGTCTCACCTTAACATTAAAAAAAATTTCAATAATTAATAAAAGTTGATATACAAGTTATAATTAAGTATTGCCAATATATTATATACAGTTTGGTTTAAAAAATTGAAATTTGTTTTTTTTTATTATATAGAAATAGTCACATGAAATCATATGAATTTTATTTTTATGAAGTTTATTTAATATATTTGTTAAAAAAATTTTTTTAATACAAAATATACTCTTTCTCATTTTCTATAATTAGTTTGCAACATTTTTACATTGATTAAACTAATTTTATTAAAACAGATTTTGAAATTTTTTGTCATTTCTTACTTATATATAATTTTAAATTATTATGATTTTTTGGCATATGTTTTTATATGTTGCTTTGACAATACTCTATAGATTTTTAATTGGATTCAAATTAGGACTATTCAATAACCAGTTAATAAGATTTGACATATTTTCTTTAATAAAAGTTTTTGCCAAGTAACTTGTATACTTTGAATCATTATCTTATTAGAAGTATCATTTATTATCAAGTATTTTTTTGATTTCAAGAATATTTTTGCAAAGAATTCCTATATAAAAACTTGCATTCATTATTTGTTAAAAAAGAAATAAAGTTAATTTTTCTCTAATACAAAATTCTCTTTAAGCAAAAATCTTTATTTGATTTTTCAACATATGATAAATTAATTATATACTCTTAAGTTAATATCTAATAGTATTTCAGTAGAGTTCAAATGTCATTTTGTTAAAAAAAAATTTGTTTCATATATTATAAAAATAATTTTGTACCTACTGTATATTATTTGTTTTTGTTTTTGTACTTTAATAAGTATAGGAATGGTTCTAGAAGACATTTTAAATATTTAAACTCTTTCAAATGTAATAACTGCCACAGGCCTTTTCCTATATAATCAAAAAGTAAAGGGGTTCTTGAACCTGCTTACTGCTTAATCAAAGGTCTCATTTCAATACAATAGTAAGTCTTAAACTCTTTGTATTTTTATATTTATAGTATATTCTTATATAATAGAAAGAGAAGTATGTTTTTTTAAAGAAAATTATTATAAAAAAAAATTTTCAAGAAATTAGTAGTGAATAGATAAGAGTTTTTTTTTTTTGCCAATTAAACATTTTAAATTAAATATTATTTAATTATAATATATAAATATAAATATATTTTATTACTATATAAATATATCAAAAAATTTTGAAAATTAATATATAAATTTTTACTCTAAAGTTTTTTAATAATAATAGATATTCTCTTGAAGTTTATGTTCAAAGATTATTGAAAATCTTTATTCAAAAAATTTTTTTGTAAGAGTTTATTAAAATTACTGATACTTAATCTTATATAAGAACTTATATTATTGAAAAAGATGAGTAAAAAATCTTTATTATTATTACTAGCTCATATTGTAGAAGTAACTAAAATTTCTGATCTTCATATGGATCATTATTTTTGAAGGTAACAAAAATGCTAGATATGATTTTTTCAGACCCAGCTTTTAAACAATACATATATAATATAAATTTTAGAATCACACTAGAAAATTTCTGGTCCACCTTCGAAAATAATTATCCATATATTATTTTATCAAATTCTTTAATTATCAATATGATATTTACAATTAATCTAACTTATTGTTAATTATATTAATATTAATTATCATATCATTTTAAATATTGTAGAATGCAACTTTTTGAATATTTTTAAATAATAATAGTTATATATTAGTTTTTTGAATATATTTAGTCTTATTATTAACAAGTAAACAATATTGAATTTGATAATAATAACTATATTGATTTTTTGGAGAGAATAAACTATTTATTTTTTTTTGTAAAGTTATGAAAGAAAAAAAAATTTTTGAAGTCTATATTTTAAGAAAATTTATCAATTTTTAATATAATCTTTAAAAAAAAAATCAACTAATTAGAAGAATAATATTATAGAGAGTGGAGTTTATAAAAAAGAGAAAAATCCAAAAAGAAAAATTTTTAGAAAAAAGAGAAAACCCAATTTTGGCAATAGAAAAGAAAAAAAAAGAAGGAAAAAAATATTAAATATAAAAAAGTATGTAAAAAAAAATAAATAAATAAAATAAAAAGATATAAGAGAAAGAAGGTAAAAAAGAAAAATAAACAACTCAAAAATTTCCTAAAAAGAAAATTTATAAGTATAGAAAGGGAAATGGAAAAAGTTTTTTTTTTAACTTAAAAAATCTTTAAATTTGTTTAAAATCAACTTTTATTAAAAAAAAATTATTTTAAAAATTAAAAAGTTTGCTTATAATTAAACTTTAAATTTTTATTAAATAAATAAAAATAAATATTATCAATAAATAATTTATAATTAATATTAATATTACACTGTATATAAATTTTTAAAAAAATTTTTTAATTAAACAACAAAAACTTCAATTCAAAAACTTTCCAACAGCTTATTAACTTACCACTCATCTGTATAAACCTAGCTCTTGGCCTCACAAATATTAACTCCTTTTTCACAAACCTTAAACCATTTCCAAAAGATCTAAAAATTCTGAACAAACTTCAAAATGATCTTCTCGACTTAATCTATCAGGAAATATGGACTCCCTGAAACAAGAGTATGAATGAAGAAGAAGAAATATACAACATCACTCGAGCAGACAAACACAGGAAAAATAAACAACCACATAAAAAAAACAACAAACTAAAAAGAAAAACACTACCAGCAAACAAATTTCTCAATTCACAATCAAACAATCACACTAACATCGTTATTCAATCTTTTTCTAAAAATCTATCAATGTCTTTCCATTATAGAATAAATTATTAAGAAGGCATTAGCCCTCCAAATATAGATAGTTCCTTTTATTTTCCTTTTTCAAAAAGGTTTTTTTTCTAAAATATATCTATTTGGTGGTAGGCTAACATGTATAGTAATGTATCTCACAATCTAAATATTAATTATGTAATATTTTACTTAATTAATCAAGATCACAAGAAATGCCTCATTTAACACTTAAAAAAAATATTTTTTTTAATTATTTAAAAAAATAAATGAAAAACAATTTTATTTAAATTAAAAATTAATATTTATTAAGAAAATTTCTTATAATATACATGTTTAATGATTTTTTTTTTTTTAAATACATATTCTCTCTAAATATATACTTGCATTTGATTCCAAGAAAGTATATTTAAGAAGGGTAGAAAGAAAACTAATGAAATTGTGGCTAATAATTAATGAAATAAAATGAAAATTCATGATAAGTTTACTTAATTTGAATATAAAATAACGTAGCTATATGGAACTTTGAATTTAAACAAATTTATTTGTACTAAACTGTATATTAATATCTTTAATATTATCAGTATATAAAACAATAAAGACAGTCTATGCACTGAGGATATCAAACATGTCTTCAAATACCCATCAGTTTCAAGAGATATTAGCCAACTTATCAATACTATCAATAACATTTTTCATTCCAATGGTGACTACAAGCCAATCTCATATGCCTGGCAGCTAGCAGAACTGGCATGCGGCATTACTGACAATATCTTCTCTACTACCAACTTTTCCAACTGGGTCGAAGCCTCAACCAAGATCTTAACTTGTCTATATAAATCAATCTGAATACCCCACTGTGCCACAACAAACACTTCTCCCTTACTGGTATCAAATAGAACATTAACTCCCATAGCAAAATATCAAAACAAGTAACCAAAAACCCAACTAAATTCAAATCTCTCAATATCAACTACTATAGATTTACCTACATTAGTGACTGATTCTTATATCCAAAGCAGATTTAATTTCACTAAGTACATTTTCAAATTAATTTCAGATTATCTTAATTTTCTTCCATCTAATGCTGATTAGGTAATCATAGTTGCTTGGAACCTCTCAACAAGATATATTGTTTTAAAATTTCTTTTCAATATTAGTCTAATGGTTACTGTAGGCAAGCTAACATTTAACTCATATTATTACACATGAGAGATGTTGTTTCTTTCACAATGTATATCTATTACTATACAAATTAAATAAAAAAATGATGTTTACCTACAAAAAAAAATAAATAAATAAATAAAACAATAAAAACATTTTATTTTCGAAAAATATTTGTGACCAATAAAATATTGATATCTTAATGGAAGAAAAATAGTATTATGGTTTTTGATATTTTTTTGATCTAATTAAAGTTAATATACTTACTTAACTGGTTGTATGAGAAAATCTTTATAATACAATCAATCACCTTTCCTTGATTCCAGGATCAAGGTATATATGCATACTCAATAAATATACATCAAGTGAGAAATACTTTTTAATTTTAGATAACGAATTTAAACTTTTTTATATTCATATACACATAAATTCGCCTTAAATCGAATAAAGTATTTACTGATTTTTAAAACGAAGAATTTCCAGAAAAAAAAAATTTAATCCTATTATGATGTTTGAATATTTTGATTCACTTATTCTTTTTACATACCGGGAATTTACAGATTAATCTAAACGTTAGCATATTTGTCTATTCAAAAATTAGCACGTTTGTATTAATATCACTGGCGTGAGGAAAATGTAATATTGCTTTAATCATCTCGTACTTGTTCGCGGTTATAGAGTTTCAACATCCATGGTCTCCGAATTGTTTGACTTTGATCTAGTTGATCTTGACGCACGAGTCGTAGTTGATTTTTTTGCCCTGGGTTTGGCAGGTGTTTTTGCACCTGTTTTAGGTGTACGCTTTTTTTTGGTCCCACCAACGGAACTTGAAGGTGTCGTGACACCACTCCCTTCGGTTTCTACCATTGGAGGTTCACCTTCATGCCAGAGTTCCTCTAAGGTTTTATATGAGGACCCAGAAGATGTTGTTGTGGATGTTTCCTTTTTTCGACGTTTATTGCTGCGTCCTTTTTTCTTATTCTCTTCTTCTTCAGCCTTTCGCTTAGACTGTTGTTCTTTTAGTTTAGTCTCCAGCTCGTCATCCTCAAGGAGGAGAGACACAATTTCACGTGGTTTGAAGTCAACCTGTTTGAACTCGCCACCGGATATAACAACTTTCTGGATCTATTTTTTCAATAAGAAATTAATTATACACTACTTAATAATTTACAATCATTCCGTTAGACCAACCTCATCCTTCTGTTTTGCGCGCTGGAGAATTCTTTCTTCAATTGTACCTTTTGTAATCAACCTATATACAGTGACTTGTTTGGTTTGACCCAAGCGATGGGCGCGATCCATAGCCTAAATAAAACCACATTATGTTATTAACTTTGATCTAATATCACGCAAATAATACTAAGGTCTCATGGAAGCTGACCTGTTGGTCAACCGTAGGATTCCAGTCACTGTCATAAAAAATAACGGTATCGGCTGCCGTTAAGTTAATGCCTAATCCACCGGCGCGGGTACTCAATAAGAAAACGAAGATTTCGGACCTTGCGAAGAAAAATTCATAGTCAAGATTTTGAGTTAACAGTAAAGTAAAAAGATGGTATATTTACCTAGTTTGCCAATCTTCGACCATATCGCGACGGTCATGTATTTTTGACGAACCGTCAAGCCTCAAATATTTGTACTGTCGATACGCAAGGTATTCTTCCATCAAGTCTATCATGCGCGTCATTTGGAAATAGATTAACACGCGATGGCCACCAGCCTTGAGCTCTTTGAGTAATTCATCTAACTTTGTTAATTTTCCAGAATCTAATACCAATTTTTTAAGAGCTAAATTTAAACAATACATATTGTCAGTAAGTTATTAAATTATTTTTTAAGCAGACCTTACAAAATGAATGACATTTACGTGGTACTCGCATATATGAAAACCCGTGATCTTTACGATACGTTTTTCCAACCATTCCCTCACCCTCTGATTGATTCAACAGTTGAACAATGTTATTTTTCATTCTCTCTCCTTGAGGTAATATTTCTGTAATTCCAAAAAGCGCAGTTCTTATAAGAGGATCAAACATGAGTCTTTCTTGATCATTATAAAAACATTTATCAACACATGCAGGTTGAATTGGAGGAGCAATAGCCTGTACGCAATACAATCAAAAAATTTTGGGGTTAATAAATAAAAAAAAGTAAAACAACAAACTTCATATATTCTAACCTTGGGCATATAGCACATATCCAACATAACTAATTCATACTTCGTTACGTTTTCAAAAATATTCGTTAATTCATTTAAGACAGACGAGTTTTCGATGTTCATAGGAGAGAGCGTTGGAGCCGTTTCGTTAATTAGAAATCGAGCATGTGTATTAATCGAACTATTTGGATAGCTAAGGAAAGGTCAAAGTCGTTAGGAATGGAAATTAACTGCGAATGTATTGATTAAACAATTTAAGAATCAACAAACCTTTCGCCATTCTGTGTCATATAAAATCTTCTTCGAGAACGATGTGTCTTTTGTAAAAGATGCAAAATCCAACGTTGTATCAAATGCCCAAAGAAAACATTTGAGGCCTCAGTTGGAGTGGTGTCCACGAACTTTAAGAAAGCAAAAGTGTCTATAAGTATTAAACGAAGCGATCAATTACTAATTGGGTTTTTTTTTTATGCACGCATTCTCTGAAATCATCAAGCCTACCGCTCTGTTCATCACATAGTGACTGATGAATATAATCCGGTCGCCAAATATTCATTAGATTATCAAGAATATTGGTACGAGACCCGGCTTGAGAATCATAACCAGGCACATCCAATATGCCTAAAAAAAAATGAAAATTATGAGTTGAGACGCATAATTTTATAACAAAGAATTATTTCTATTACCTCCGTTACGATAAACCATCTTTGGAATCTCATAAGTTATATAGTTTCTAGAGTTATAAGGAAGATAAAGATACTCTTCCCGTGATATTAGCCAGGTCGCACTGTAATGACAAAAGGAAAAGGGGGATACCACATCTGCTCTTTCAAATAATTCCGGATGATTACAGACTTTACGGAATTGCATTACTAAGTTCATTAAGCTGTCGACATTATCATTGTCGGGTAAAGTTGCGGCCTTTTCTAATAATTCTGCTACCGAAATTTTTTCACGAAGTCCGCGATACAATATACGTTGTCTTGCTGTCAAATGACAGAAAACTTCCATCTCAATTTTTTCTCCAAGTTCATTTTGAACGTTCTTCTTAACACGGCGCAACATAAAAGGTTTCAAGATCATATGCAACCGTTTGAGTTGGTGTTCATTTAGTGAACCTTTATTCTCCGCGTGACTCTCTATATCCTTGGAAAACCATTCGCTAAACTCTTGATGAGAATCAAAAAGTGTAGGCATAATGAAATGCAAAAGGGCCCATAACTCCTGCATACTATTTTGGATAGGAGTACCCGTTAATAAGAGACGATTACGGCATTGGAAACCAAGAAGAGTTTTCCAACGGGCACTACGAGTAATACACATAAGTTCAGTAAATATAATAAAATTTTCTTAATTTTGGTTGTTGTGTAATCTTTCATTGACGAAGTACCTAGAAGAACTTTTGATGGCTTGAGCCTCATCCAAAATCATGTATTGCCATTTTGTTCTCGCGAAATAACTTTGGTCTTGAACAATCTATGATTGCATAATACATAAAATTTATTAATCATCGATCCGTGCAATAAATACAGGATTGTAAATAACAAACTTCTCATACCAATTGATAACTGGTGATAACAACGTGAAATGGGGCATCTTTGTTAAATATTAAATTTTTCTTATTCAACGATTTTCGCAATATAACTCGATCTTTAGGTGTTCCCCAGTACGGCAAAATCTGATGAATTAAGTTAATAAAATTTTATTAGTATTTAAGGAATAAATGAAAATTCAAAATTTTATCTGCCTACCTTAAAGCTAGGAAGAAATTCTGCTATTTCTTTTTGCCAATTATGAAGAGTAGATGCCGGAGCAATCACTAAAAATGGACCCCATATGTTGTGCGTCTACAAGATTAAATAAATTTATAAGTATTAAGAATGGAAATTTGATGTGTGCAAACAAGTTAGATTTCACCTCCGCAAGATGTGCCATAAGAGATATGGATTGGACAGTCTTTCCCAAACCCTAATAATACAACACAGTTATTACTTGTCAGAATAATATTAAAATAAGGTGGTTTTTGACACTTGCCATTTCGTCGGCCAAAATTCCATTGATACCCTAAGAAAATTTTGAAGCTTAGTAGGAGCTTAATAATAAAAATTATTTGCGTTACCAAATTACTACAAATACCTGCTCGTAGAGGTTTGCGAGCCAATTTAAACCTTTCAATTGGTAGTCCTTCAAAGTAACCTTTACCAGTATTGATGGTTGTTTAATCTCCGACATCGAAGGCATGCTGGACGGATTTTGGAAATTCATTTGGTCCACTACATCAAATATCGATACATTCTTGTAAGAATATTTAATGAGAAAATGATTTAATTTAAAAATAGAAACTTACAATCTTCATTGGACACTTCAATATCTGCTGTTTTGCCACTTCTATCGCCATCGAAGTCACGTGTGTGTTTTTTAACTTGTGCGAGAGCATTTTTTGCGCTTGCACGCGCTTTTTCCCTAAGCGCATCTTCATCCTCTGCCAACGGATATCAGAATACATTAAATGTTATAAGATATGGAAAATTCTAAATAATTAAAAACATACCTTCATCAAAATCAATGTCTTCAAAGGATGTAGGCGCTGCAACTCCCTCGCCTTCAATATTTAAATCAGTAGACGAAGATTCAGTACCCTGGTCACTTGTTCCTTGTTCACCGGAAACTGCATCAACCTGAGCTACATTTTCAGAATTTTCCTCAGCGTTTTGAGCTTTTGTTTAGATGTTGATAGTTAATACCTTCCAAAATGAAAAAAAAAAAATGTTTTCTATTTACTACACGTACTTCCAATCTTTTTCCCAACAAAATGACTGTATAACTCGGTTTGCGTAATTAAGAAATTAAGTTTTCGTGCTTGTCTCTTTGCTTCACGCATTTCTTCTTCTACCCTCATTCTTTCTAAGGCCTCTCTCTCTGCTTTTTTGCGTAGTTCTCGTTCTTCTTTCTCGTTGCGTTTCCAAAAGAAAAGCATCTGTAAAGTTACGGTGGTTAAAATAAATCCAATCATGGATTAAATTAAATCGCGTAATATTAAACTAAATACCTGTCTCATAGCCTGTCGAGACCTCGTTTGGATATCCTTCGTGGATTTACAAGATTTACATGCAGCTTTGCGGGCTTCTTTTTGACAGAGCAGAGCAATCTTTCGGCAGTTATTAGATCGTGAAGAAGTAGTCTGACTTACAATCTTGTTCATCTGTATGATTGCTTTGTCAATTAGAGATCAGAAGGAAATATATGAATGAATGAATAAATAGGCTTAAGATTAAGTACCCTCGGTATGGCATTACGAACAATGTCCTTCCATATCCTCCGTCTCTCTTCCGATTCAAGTGCTTCTCTTTGTTTTTGAATTCTCGTACTAAAAGCAGCGCGTTTTTGCTCGTCATTTCCACCCTAGGATAAGATTAACGAGACGAGGATTTGTATACATCTTAATAAAAATTAACATGAAAATCGTTTGAGTATTTACACTCACTTCAAATTCATCTGGAAATTCTGAATGCATTTTACGACTCATTCGCTTGATATCTATCCTGTGCCTAATTCCACGAATACCCCTACTCAGACTAGTATGATTCTCCTTATTTGACATTCTCTTATTACTGATACGATAATTAACATTGGATGAGAATCTTCTACGAAGAATATCTTTTTTTATCTAAGAGATAATAACGATTGGGTATAAATACATTTAACTACGCCAAATTAATCATCCATGCAAATACCTCTTCACTTACCCGACACCTCCGGTCATACTCATCAATTACACGCTTCTGACGTTTGTACACCTCTACCATATAATTTACAAGTTCATCATTAAACCTTTCTTCATCACCAATATCTGATTCGCTTTCGGAACCGGATTCACTCGATTCGCTAGATCTGCGTTTTGCCTTAGATTCTACAGCACTCTCTGCAGATGAATCTGATGAGTTGCTGCCAATATGATGTTCTATTTCTAAAATATAAAGTCAATTATTTTTAGATTTGAATTCTAATAGGCAATTTCAACTAATAGAACTTTTATTTTGATGATGCGCATTAAATAGATACAAACTTACTATCAGCATGAGAAAACTGCATAGCTTGAGAAATGATATTAGATTTCGACGAGGTATCGGGTTCCTGGGAAGCAGAAGTCGATGAAACGCTTGGCGGTCGAGAGCTAGAATTTGTCTTTAATTTCTTAAATGCAGTAAAAGTAGTCAATAACATAGAACGGTTAAACGTAATATTGTTCATTACGTAGTTTTAAACTTACAACAACCAACCCATTTCCGGGCTCTGGTATTTTGCGAGGCGGAGGAGGAACGATCGTACTTGGACTTCTTGGTCCTTCTTCAGTACTTTCTCCTTCAGATTGATCAGATCTTGGTAGGCTCATATCGGTATTTACATCTGAGATAGATGCCTCACTGTCTTTTTCCTCCGCACTATCTGTCGTTTGAACTTGAGCTATGTTGGATCTACCAGTTTTACCACTAAAAGTTCCTCTCTCTTCATAAGCACTAGAATCTTTTTGCGATTTCTGAAATGAATAATCCGTATCATTCGTATCTTTACTCAATAATCCCGAAATTGACATTACTGGAGGTGGTTGAAATATTGCCTATTTTTTCAAAAAAGATAGAAAATCCTTGAATGAAAATCCGTGATGCTAAAAAAGATCAATTCATAAAAATCTACCTCTTGCGATACAGAATTTTGATTTACGTTCGGATGAAAAAATGTCAATGTCGAAGGAGTATTCGAAACTGGAGACGCTGTATGTGAATTAATTACATTAATAAGATGATGGTCCTAATTTACTTTCGTTGTTTCTGACATACCGTGATCTAATTTGAAAGGAGCGTTTGGTAACTAGAAAAAATAAATTATCAAAAAAAAGAAGGTATATTACGCATATAGGTTTACGCATTTTTAAAAAAAAAAGAAAAGAAACGACATCGAAAAAGCAAAAGTCGTGTCGCGTTATATGCAAGTATTGTTTTATATCGTATACATACTTGCCGTGAAGGCTCACTGTAATCCCAAGGAGTGTTATTGTTATAAGGGGCTAAACGTTGTAGAGGATTGATCGAAGGTTGAAGGGGGTGCGACAATGTGGGTGTGGGAGAGTTCGAATAATTGTTATGGCTATGTTGATAATGCGGACTATTAGCCTGTGAGGTGTATGAGAAACTAAGCGATTGAGGATATGGTGCCGCGTGTGGAGAAGATATGGGTGGTAACGAGAAGTGACTGGTCGAGTGAGGCAATGATTGATCGTCTGAATTCAATAGGTGATTCAGGTTGTAAGAAGAGTTCCTGTTAGAAGAAGAAGGAGGTGGACCCTGTGATTGGTGGTCCGAAGAATATGAACGAGATGAGTGCGCGCGGTCTCTGTTAGAAGGGTAATTATATGAACTCGACATGATTTATATGTTAGAAAGTTAAGAGGGGCTCTTGAAAACTGTTAAATTTACAGTTAACCTTTCTCTCGTACTTTATAGTTTTGATTTTCGAAGACATGTGCAGTTTTCATATTTTCATGGTTTTTTATATTGATGCGGGTAGTGATACGACGAGAGTAATAGTAGAGTAATCATATAAACATTATCAACTAACTGATATGATTGCCAACTGCATGATACTTTCAAGGTAAGTGTTACTGCATTCGAACTTCGAACTCAAAAAAAATAAAATAAAAAACTGAATTTAAAGCGTAAATCAAGTAGTCATTTTAGTTCGGTTTACAACACACTACATTGCTACCCAGGATTATAATTGTAAATTTATTACTCTATTTTACGCGCATTCTTTCACTGCTCTGCCATCCATAAAGCAATATCCTTATTAAATACTATACATTGAACATTGTGTTAAAAGACTAATGATCAAGGTAGTTCCTGTCTTTATCATTGTTGGATCGGAAGAAATAATTAATTGTAGATCAATGCTTTAAAAAGAACCATTCAGTTCATCAAAGAAGCCATACCAAGCCACGAAATTTATTAGACACTTCTTAAAGTTAATAAAATATTTATATATTATAAAAAAAATGTGAAATATGTCCTAGATTATATAAATATTTTTATGTTATCTTACTAAATTAAATAAATTTGAAATGTTATATATATATGGTGGATTTTAGTAATAATATTGATTTGTTTTATAATAGGTTACAATAAATTTATTGAAATACAGTATATAATTTTTTTTGAATATATATTTTTTCAAGTTAATATTAAATAAAAACAATAATAGTATTATTATTTAAAAGAAAAATTAATTAACTATAATTTATATAAGGTTTTAATTTTTTATTTATTTATTTTATAATATTTGTTAAAGTTTACTTTATTAAAAATATAAATAATATAAATTATATTTATTTTTAAATTGAAATCTATTTTATAAATTATTATAATATATACAGTAGTGTACAAAAAAAACTGAAATTTTTTTTAACACATATTTTTATTAATAAATTAATATAAAATTATTTAAATGTTATGAAACTTTATAAATTTGTT
>CAJVPV010002646.1:0-12669 GCA_910591835.1 Acaulospora morrowiae
ATGCAGCAGGCCGTTTACGTTATTACCACAATGCCATTTAATTTATGTTTATTATGCTCACTCCCTATATAAATAACCAGAAAGAAAACGAGAAATTTTTTATAGGCGGAAAATCGAGCATTTATTTTATTTTGGGTTTTTAAAACTTTAGCGGCGGGAAGGGAGGGAAGGATATTTTATAGAGCCATCCAAATAGTAAAATCAATAAACCAAGAAAACCCAATATTATCTTAAATTATAATGGGCCCTATCATAAAATAACATAATAACGATTAAACTGGTTGCCGATTCTGCTTGGATAAAGGGAAAATGTTGACCTTTTTATATGATTTGGTTGGATCTGGAAACGCGTAATCGTTATTTATTTTCAAAATTCGCGTATTGACATGACCTTAAATAAGAAAATAAACAAATATTGTGTTATTATTTTATTTCCACGTCTTTATATATGTAATTGATTCACGTGATACAGTACAGTAATGTGTTCCGAATATGTTACAAAATTAGATTGGATATTAGAAGTGTTATTATTATTGTGATTCTTATGCGATTAAGTTATAGCTTTTAAGACGATTTTGCTCTGACTGGTTTTGAATACTTGCTTAGCCTTCTTTCAACCAAATTTTTTATTTTTCTGCTAGAAAACACAAGCTCCGATTTTTCTATTAGCTGCATACAAGTATATTGAATAATAAGAAACATGATAAGTTTATTACATATCTGAGGTTTGAAATTTATTTTATAATTTTATAAATACAATGGTTTTTCTCTTTTTATATTGGTGCTAACTTATACATGCTAACTCTAATCTTGTCCTATAAGAAAATTTATCAGAATTACTGTTTTGAGATCATGAGCATTCTGGCGAGCAGAATCATTATGGGAAAAATCAACCCGAAAGATTTTGGTACTAGAGTGCAAAGGGACACCACAAAAAATTTACAAATAAAAATAAAAAAAATGCAGGGGATTTTACAGAAGTAAAAGAGAAAAGGAAACAAAGAAAGGAGAAGAAGTTCATCTTGAATTATCTTTTTTTTTCAAGTTTCTTTTTCTTGATATTTTTATTAAATACAATAATTATTTATTGATCCCAAATCTCTAATGTTTATATAGAGTAAATATTTAAATTTACAAAAAAGTGCAATATGCTAAATGGTTTCCATAAGATTTTTAAGATGTTGAAGATAATATTGATATTACTGAGTGCAGATGAATATACTATTTTATGAAAAGGTTGGATGAAAAAGAGTAATTTTTTTTTTTGTAGGTAAACATCATCTCTTTATTTAATTTGTATAATGATATACATTATGAAAGAAACAATATCTCTCATGTGTAACAAGACAATGAGTTAAATGCTAGCTTGCCTACAGTAACCACTTAACTAGTACTGAAAATAAATTTTAAAACAATACATCTTGTCAAGTGGCTCTGAGCGGCTATGAATACCTACTCAGTATTTTGTGAAAGGAAATTAGAATAATCGGTTATTAGTTTAGAAATATATTTGGAAAAGTTATATTTGCTTTGGATATAGAAGTCTGCTACTATGGTTGGTAGATCAGTAATGGTTAGATCTTTGGGGTGGTGGAGGAGGAGTTTTTAGATATATCAGGTTTGTTGGTGTCCTGATTGTTTTTCTTTTTTTAATGAGGTGTTGTGCTAACTCTTATTCCATTTGATGCCGGTAGTAGAAGAAGTGTTGGCTGTGCTGCATCGGGGTATCCAGATTAATTTGTAAAGTTGTACTAGGGTCTCAGTTGATGCTTGGACCCAATTGGATTGATTTGATATAGAAAAAATATTGTCTGTAATGTCACATGCCAACTCTACCAGTTGCCATGCATGCGATATTGTTTTGCGATCGTCCTCTGAATGGAAGATGATATTGATATTGGAGATAATTTGCTTGATGTTTTCTGCTGCTGATGGACATTTGAAGACATGTTGAATATCCTCAGTACAGAGGCCACACCTAGGACAGTAAGGGTCTGGATACTGTTCAGGATACAATTTATGTAGGTTTTTCCTCGTAGGAAGTGTTTCTGACAATAATTTAATCCTGAAGGCAATTAGGTCACTATATTTGTTAGATTTGGTGTTTCTAATATCCCAGTTGGATTTGCTGATGATTTTGAGGCCATACGAATTGTGAAAGGAATTGAATGTTTTTAAAATTGACATGCTTTTGCAGATTATGTAGGTTTTGGTAATGCTTAAGATCTTCTTGCACCATCTCACGCTGCTACCAAGTTGTTAATTGTTAATTAATAGGCTTTCTGGGAAGTGAAGTAATGGATTGTTCCACTGAATGGAGTTATTAGGTTTTGGATTGGATTTTGGTTTAGCATATGTAATTTGGATTGATTTGTCTTCAATTAATTGATTAATTCTCAAGATTATTGGTGCAAAGTTGATCTTGGTCATTCTTCTTGGGTAACTGGAAGAATTTTGGAGTATTCTTTTGTTGTTTCTGATTTCTATCGTACTGTTTAACGGGCACCAGTGGAAAATATCAAAGAGGACATGCAGGAGGTCACCTGATGGATGGCCTGAATTGATTAAAACAATTTCAAAATCATTTGCGATGACTTTGTCTTGGTGGAGTTGAAGGTAATAGTATTGATAAAATCCAATACTTTGAAGTGCCGAGATGGGAGGGGAGGTTAAAAAATTGTCAACAGATTGGAGAATGCTTTTGCCTCTTTAAGGTGTGTTAGACAGTTTGTTGATTATATTACTTAAGCGATATTCGGTTGGATTTTTAGGATTGGAAAATACCCACAAGGAGGATGCTGATGTACTTGTAAAGGTTATCGTGCAGAGGCCTGTGATGAGAGTTCCTATTGGATATCCTCTACATTTGGATAAGTTGTTGTTTGACTCTATTTTATAGTGTCTCCCTTTGAGATTAGTTCTCTCGCATATATTGTAATGTCTCTTGTATGTTTTGACACAACAACTGAGGTTATATATATACTAGAAGGATGGTTTGGGGTTGGGTATTGGGCCGTGGATGCCAAGGAGATCGGCTGGATTGCAAAAGTCCTTGAACCAACTGGGTTCAGGTCCACACCGCACAATGCTCGTGTATAAAATAAGCTGGAACCAAGTGAGTTTTTTCTTACTATTGTACTTCAAAAATTGATTGATGAATTTGATATTGAGAGCATTGGCTGTATTGATTGCTATGGTCCTTTTGTTGGATTGTAATTTGTTGAATAGCAGGTCAATTGAGTTCTCAGCATTGCTGTAGTGTGTTGTACAATTGGGAGGACATATCTGAATTTTGATATCTTTTGCAATTTTAGCCATATAGATTATCCAATTGTCTTGGTTAAACTTTTCTGGATTGCAAACCGGGCAAAACCAAATTGCTTCATTCTTTTGAATTAATTATAATTCTTGGAGTAAATACTTTCTGGTGGTTGGCATGGAGAGTTTAGATATGAGATTACCGATTAAGGAGGATTTTTGCCTTTTTTCAAGAGATGTGATATTAAGACCGCAATGGCTTACAAGGATTGCATTTGAGCACCTGGAAGTGATTCTATAAGCTGATTTAATGAGTTTGCTGACTTTAGTTTGAAGTTTGCTGAGTGTAGTCTTATTGAGATAAGATGAGATAAGAAAGTACTCGAACTTTCCCATAATGACTCAGTCACATATTTGTTATTTGATTTTATTTTTCGAATTGTGTTTGGATAATTCTTTAGTGATCGTATCAATAACCTGGGAAAAGGCTTTTCTGTTGGTTTTGAGAGATTTTCTAGAAGAAATAAGCATGCCTAAGTATTTTATGCTTTTGTAAAGCTTCAAAATCTGAACTGGTAAATTGTTAAATTTGATGGTACTGTTAAGACCACATTTGACTTTAATATTTGAAATTATTTTTGTTTTTTCCTTGTTGCATGCAATGTTGTTTATTTGAAAAAATTGACTTGCTGTTACAAGAAGGTTTTTTAATCTTTGCTTGTTATCGGCGATGAGAGCCAAGTCATCCATATATGCCAAGGCATTAGGGACAATGTAGCTTTGTATAGACTGGTGATGGGATAGTTTGGTGATTAAAGGATCATAAAATATAACCCAGATAATGGGTGATAATATCTCGCCTTGTTCGACTCCATTATTTACTTTGAAAGGGTTTGTTGTTCCGAAAGATGTGTTTATGGAGACTTCTCTATCATTGAGAAGATTAATGAATAGGTTGATAATGGATTCAGGGCAATTAATTCTTTCAAGAGATTTTTTGATCGATGGAATGGGGGCTGAATCAAATGCCTTTGCGATATCTAGGGATGCGAACCAGAATTCTTTGTTGTTTATATTGGCTGCATTCAAGGCAGAATTTACTATCGTTAATAGTTCCATAGTGCTTTGATTAGGAAGGCCAGCGAAATTAAACTCTGATAAAATGTTATTTGATTTAAGGGTTTTGGTTAGTCTCCTATTGATTATATCAGTAAAAACTTTCCTAACAGAATCGATAAGAGAGATAGGTCTTGTGTCGTTAAGTTTGTGACTCCAAATGAGTTTTTTAGGAATGAGAGTAATCGTTGTCTGTTTCCACGAGGCCGGAATATTAGAGGATGATATGATCTGGTTAAAGATGTGGGATAAATATGTCACTGTTTTTTTACTCATTAGTTTGATAATGTCATAGCTGACTCCAGATTTTCCGGGGGCTTTGTTTTTAGGTAGTTTGTTAATAGCTTCTTAAACTGTTACTTGATCAAGTGGTTGCATTACGTTATCGTATGTTCCTGGATCAATTGTTTTAGTAGAATATTCTTCATGTCAATTGGAAAACTGGTCTAGATCAAAGTTTCTCTCCCGTAAAATGTTCTTAAAATATTTGTTGATAATATCTTGTATAATATCTGGATCATTTTCAATTTGTTCTCTGTCATTATAAATTTTGTATAAGTTCAACTTGGGCTTAATTGAACCCAGTGCTTTTTGGATATATCCTTTTGGCTTGTTATAAAAGTTTTCAGTCATATTTTCAAGATTGGATCTATACTCATTTAATATTTCTTGTTGAGATTGAAGCAATGCTTCTTTGATCAAAAGCTTCTTGAGTTTCTGAAGGCCCTTGATTGATAGATTGTTGTGGCTGTTTGCTGCCATATACAAGATACATAGTTCTTAATTGAGAGGTGGTGACATCCAGGAATTTTTGAGTTTGATCATAGCTCTATTGATTTCTCTTGTTTGTTTTTTTAACTTCTTTTCTGCATGCGTATGATGGTCCTTTGGGGCTGGGTTTACCTTGGTTCTTGTAATGTACTTGTTTAAGGTATTATTACAAATATTGCTGAAGTTTTCCCAGTTAGGTGCCAGGAAAAGGTTGGACCAGGAGTCTAGTTCTTTTGTGAATTCTATGATATTTTCTTTAGAAGTTTTTCCAATGTTATATTTGAAGGTGGGTTTGATTTTTTGAAACTCAAAGTAATCGAGCTCAACCAAAACTGTACGATGATCAGTGGGGATAGTGTTACAGTCTTCTACTTCATACCAAATAATCTTGGCGGCAAGGTTTCTGGTAGTCCATATTTGATCAATGTGAGAAGCGCTTGTAGTGGTGATGTGGGTGTAGGCATTCTCATTGAATTGTTGACCGATATCAATGTAGTTGTTGAGATAGTTATATACTTGCTATTTGAGTGGTGATGTTTGGGCACCTATGGATGGACTGTTTTTGGGATATAAGTTGAAGTCACCCATTATTATATGATGGAGTTTATGGAGAATAGCAAACTTTGTTGTCTGATAGAGTTGGTTGGTGGCTGATTTTCTTTCTCTTGTGTTATGGGGAAGGTACGTAACCATAAGGAGGATGTTTGTTTTTCCTTTGAATTTCATGATGATAGAAGTGCAATACTCTGATGTTCTGCAGATTTTGAATACGTGAAAGGTCAAATCTTTTCCAATAATTAATAGGATGCCATTTCATGTCACGTTGGTGGATTCTCCATATATTAGTGCTCTGCTACTTATATTTTTGGGGTGATAGTTGTCTTTTTTAAGTTTGGTTTCTGTGCATAATGTTATTGTTCTCCTATCTGTGGCATTTGCCAAAGTTCTGAGTTTGGTGAAGTTGTTAAGACCTCTGGTATTGATGATAGTGAAAGTGATAAGATTTTTAATTCGGTCAAGATTTGGAGTTTGATGTAGTTTGTTATTATTGGTATTGGTATTGGAGTGAAAGTTTGGTGTAAGGTTTGTTACATTTATATTAGAATGGTTTTGGGTAAGAAGATTATAGTTGTTGGTTGCATTGGTGGAGGGTTTGTTGTTTGTACTCATAAGTTAAATCAACAAAGAAAAGAGGTGAGAGCAAACTCCGGTTCTGGGAGCATCTCTTTAATGATTAATGATTCAGGAAGTTTGTTGAAGAAAAAGACCTTGTAAAGCTCTACAATATTGATGGAGAGGAAGTCATTGTCATGTAGTGGAACACTTATTAGAAGGACGTTTCTTTCTTCCAAAATATGATTAATAGTGACAAAACCATCTGGAAGAGGTAACAGGGGTTTCTGGAACCACTTGTTAGGGACTTTCTGGAACTCATACATGACATGGAGCTTTCTAATTGTTTGCTTCAATTTTTCATCCCTTGGGATAAATTGGTCGATGTTTAAGGATGGATCTAATTCTGAAATCTTGGTTGATAGCTTTGGTTTGTTTGTTTGTGAGATGTTAGGTGAAACCTATTGTGGGCCCAATGAAAGTGAAAAATGAAATTCGTTTTTAAGATAGTTGATTAATGTTTGTGTGTCTTGATTGGTGGTTGTGAGGATTTGTAAGTTTAGTGAAGTAAGAATATCTTGAATTGAATGGGGTTGTATGGTAAAGGACTCTTATTTTTGAAAAAGTGAGATGGAAGGCATTTGAAGTAATATTTGGATCTAAGTTTGTGCACTACTATAAATAAATTATGTGATGTAGTGTCTAATGGAAAGTACTGTTCAAACTTCAGATTTAACTGGTTCAAATCAAGTGGTAAAGGGATCTTGGGAGGAGGGAGGTTAAAATAAGATTGGGGGATTTTGATAGGAACCGTGAAGAATCTTTTGACTTCTCTTAACTTGGATCCCAAGTTTTTGAGATCGCTTCTTTCTACAATCGGAAAATAATAAGAGAGATTTTTTGGAAGGTCCTTAGGATTGTCTGGTAATGGAGGAAGAATAGAAAAGTATTCGATTGAAAGAAGAGAAAATTTGAAGTATGAATGAAGTGATTTGGCCACTTCTGCTGTGGTACTTCTATCAATGATAGAAATCCTGTGTGGAATTCTAGCTTTGATGTGGGAAGGAACTTCTTCTGAAGTTGGGGGAAGATCTGGTAAAAGTTCTGCAAATAATCTTTTGCACTTTTGGTTTATCAAGAAGTAGTCTAGCTTTTCACTACCTTTGGGAAGTAGAAGTGATTGCATCCATATTCTAGGATTTGGGAAAGTAAATTGGGATTGAGGTCGGTGATCTTGATGTATCTTAAATATGCGATAAAGATGCTAGCATTTAAAAGAAGTCTGATTTTGTGTTTGACTTCTCTGTTAAGTTGTGAGACATTGTTTTTCTTCTTGTAATTCGATTAAAATCGGAACTCTAAAGCTTTATACTCTCTTTGATGGTCACTTTTGAGATCTTCTATCTTATTAAAAAGAAGAATCTTCTGTCTCTGGCTTCTATTTTAATAAAAATTTCTAATCGAGGTTTTTGTCTAATGGGTCCTTTGGGAGTACTGGCAATCTCAGAAATTAGCTTGACCAATTCTTGGGAGTTGTTTCTGATAAAAGAGAATTTGGAGGCCCAGCGAATAATGGCATCTTGTTCACTGGCGAATTCTGGTGAGATGTGATTATCCGAATCATCCAGGTTTGTGTTTGATATGTCATACTCTTCGATATCAGTGGAAAAGAGCAGTAGATCTTCTTCGTATCTAAACAGTCTGGACCTTGCTTTCTCTTCTCTTTCATTTTGTATTGCTTTTCTATCATATTTGTTTTTGATTATCGGATTTCTAATGGTGATGTCTTGCTGTTCACTTGCAGGTGGTAAAATTGAAGATATAGGTCTCGACATGAGATTTACACTGGGAAATAAGGTAGCTGTGGTCGCTATGTTGGAAGAGTTGGCTGGATTGTCTGGATGGGCTGGAATGACAATGCTTTCTTCCTCTTGGTATTGATATGTGCTGATGGTGTTTTCCATTTCTATGTCATCAGGTATAGGAAAATTTAGGTCTATAGTGAATAAGGTTTGATTGCTAAAGTTTTCAAGTGTAGAGATTTTGTGAACGGTAGGTGGTTGATCCTTATTTATATTGAAGTCCAGTAATGATGAATTTTCTAATGTCATACTGGAATCTGATTGGTTGGAAAGGGATATTTTTTTGATTGGATTACTGATCTTACATTGATGTGATTCGTTGCTTGATACTTTAGCAACTGTATTTTCTGATGAAGTGATTTCCATGTTCAAGGTCGTGATTGAAGATGAAGAGTGGGATAATAATATGCTTGAATGGTGAGTGTTTTTGATAGTATATGTTTTCTTGCCTCCTGTAGTGCTTCTAATAATATTTGTCTGGTTCCATGGAATATGTTTAGAATAGTTCCAACCTTTACTTGGAAAATAGAATTCCTAAGGCCTTCATTTTTTTTAAAGATTTCCTAAAATGTATTTTGGTATTCCATGAATTCATCAAGGTGTTTGGTTAATTTTTCCTTGGGGACTGTTGCACGGGTAGATAGGCTTTTTTGTCTTGACTAGGGAAGAATTCAATTTGGATAATAGAGAGATTTTCTGATTTTCTGGTAAGATTGGAGGTGAGAATAAACCATTTAGATGGATGGTTTAGTAAATATGGAATAGTAGATGTATTGGAGGGATTGGTGGTAATGATTTTGCTCTAGGGATCCAGGTAAACAATAGACACATGTTGTTTGCCTCTTTCTATCAATACCATATCTAAGAGAACATGTTGAATGGGTGATGTCCCTGTGTTGTTAAATAAAGACATTGTTATTGATACTGTATATTGGTTCGATTGATTGGATAGGGGTGTTGTTATTGTTAGGGATTTGGATATGATGTTGTTGGACATTATTAAAGAATGATTTATATTTTGATTATGTCTATTGAATGTGTTGTTTATTGAAATTTATGTTGATATGATCACAGTTGTTTACGTGATTAATGCATATGTGAACTTCGTAAAGACGTGATTGCTTGTTGACTTGATTATGGAATCACGTGTAACACGTGTTTGATATAGGATGTAGATTACAACCTACATGTGTCAAATTAAGTCGCGTATGATGCATATCGTGCTTGTTGTTATTTATATTGTTGTTGTTGTGATTATATTGTTGTGATCTTAGTGTTAACGTGTTCACGCAACTTAGATTTTTGTAGGGGTAAGCTGTTTATGGTTTTTAATCTATTGGTTTGTATGTTTAGAAATTTTTGACTCTGTCCAGTTGATGGGGAGCTTTGAACCCTTCCAGTCTCAAGTTGATAATGAGGTTGTCTGATTTATCAGATGAAATCTGGCCTCTTGAGAGTTCTTGCAGTGCCTAGAAAGATATTTAACCTGATACTGGCCTGGCTATGAGGTTGGCAATGGGTTTGGCTCCTTGAGATCTAACTGTGAATCAGGAAGTTTGCTTCCTTATTCTCCTGGACAAGAAGAATTATCTGTTGTCTGTTTCTTCTCCTATAAATAATAAAGATATTGTATGTTAGCTTTACAAATGTGTATACCTTTGATTATATTGAGAACTTCTTTTGATTTTTGGATGTGTTTTAATAATTATGTAAAGAGACTTTTTGGTTTTTGAAAAAGTACTTCCTAAAAAGGAAATTTGGGATGGACAGGAAAGAGTTTTTTGTATCCTTTTTTTTTTTTTGATTGTTTTTTTCTTATCAATTTTTGTATCTTTTATTGATTTCACTTTAGTAACTACCTCCCTAACCTCACCCATTATTATGCTTTCTTCAGTTTGATACTTATCCAAATATAATGATGATTCTTTGGCAATTTTTCATTTTTTATGTTTTTCTATTGATTCTTCAGCTTCTTCTTTCGAATAGTAAATCCAATTCGGCAAATTTTTGGATAGTGTTACATTATAATAAGTTGCAGTCTTATAAGTTCTCTTACAAGTTATTTTTGTATATTGAATTTTCATTAAATGTTTGTTTAAAACTGTTCTTAGCAAGTTAGTTAACTATAAAATAATAAATATTTGATATATAAATATTTAGTAAACAAATATTTGACTTTAATAATATTTAAATACCTCATAAGAATATCAATTATAATATATATATATTTTTTTTTTACACCTAATCAGGCCATATATTGAAGTTTATTTACGTTCAAGCTTGATGCGAACTAACCCGAGGTACAAATAGTACAATACAAAGTATTGGGTGGATCTATACTATAGGTTAAACTTTTTATACTTTATATGGCATACCCGTCAACAGCCAATGGCCTTTAGACGTAATTAAGGGGAATGAAAAAAGTTGCTCTACTTTGACCCACGTTCCTTGTGAATTTCCATTTCATCGCCAGCCTTTATTCAAGACTGTTCATCCCAACTTAACCTCTGTGGTCCTAAGGTATAAAAATTTTTATTTTTTTTGGGAAGGTAAAGGAAAGAATAAAGGAGAAAAGAAAGGTTTGCACTGGTAAAATAAAAACCCATCAATACCACCAGCCTAATAAGAGCCTTGATCCTGAGGAGAAAAGAAACCAGCACAAAAGGGGAGGGGGAAGACTTTCAAGCACTTCTTATCAAGAGAACACCTCGACGCCTTGCTCTTTCGCTTTATTCAATTACATCATTAGTTATAATGTGGTACGACGCGGGGCACGTGTGGGTACATGTCTTGTTTACATTTCTTTTACTTGTTGATCAACCAGTCCAAAATTTCAGCCAATCACTAACCAGAGGATCCGGTGTAACAAAAAATTCAGAGTCAAACTGAGGTAGGCAAAATTCCCCAGAAAAAACCAAGAAAATTTTGACACGCATGAAAGTACTATGCAGGATATATGATTGATGAGAGAGGATCATATACCAGAGCTATAGATTCCTACCAGCTTATCCACCCGCCTGGACCATAGGAGTTTTAATTTATGGTGGACCCAAGGTTCTTACGGAGCTTGGGAAATGCATTCACTTGGTAGGCACCAACTAGTTTATCCATCCGCCTCAAGCACAAGGTGTTCGTTTACAGTGGACCCAAGGTTCTTATGGAGCTTGGAAAATGCATTCACTAGTGGTTCACTTTCTAGAATTCCAGACCTTTGGAGAACGTAGTGGAGAATGTTTTTCTACAAGTTTCTTCTTCCCGGTAAGATGTTCTTGCCATAAACCAAATGGGTGAAGTTTTGTTTATTTTGTCACTGAAATATCCAAAGTTTTTGAAGAAGAAAGAGTAAACAAGTGGGGGGAGGCACCTGCCTTTAGGAAGTAATGTTTTTAAAGAAAGTGTATAGACTTTATTATCAAAAATAAAAATTATTTTTGAGAATGTCTATTTTTTGGATTGGCAAGGGAATCAGCGGAAAGAGTTAGAATATCAATTATAATATTTAAATAATTTTATATAACTACTTTTCTTTTATTGTTTTCTGAATCAGTTTTACTTTCTTCAGGTAAATAAATCTTCATTTCTTTAAGAACATTAAACAATTCATCTTAATATTTTGCAATTTCTTTAGATTTTTTATTAATTAATGATTGTATATTTTTAATTTTTTAGCCTCTTTTCTTTATTATTTGTTTTTTTTTTTTTTTTACATTTAATCAGGCTGTATATTCAAGTTTTTATTTGCATTCAAACTAGTGGATTCAAATTGATCCCAGGTACAAATGGGTAGACAAATCCAGTATCTGACAGATCTATACTATAGGTTAAACTTTTTGTACTTTATACAATATACCCATCAACAGCCAATGGCCTCTAGATGTGATTAAGGGAAATAAAAAAAGTTGTTCTATCTTGACCTATGTTCCTTGTGAATCTCAATATCATCATTAGCTCTTCATCAAGACTGTTTACTCCAACTTAATCTCTATAGTTCTAAGGTATAAAAATTTTTATATTTTTTAAAAAGATAAAAGAGAAGGATAAAGGAGAAGGAGAAAAGTTTGCACTGGTAATATAAAAACCCTATTAAAACCAATCATTAGCCTAATGAGAGTCTTCTTTGACCTTGAGGAAAAAAGAAACCAGTATAAGAGGGAAGAGAGAAGACTTCCAAACACTTCTTATTAAGAGAACTCCTTGACACCTTGCTCTTTTGTATTATCCAATTACATTATTGGTTATAATATGATATGATACGAGGCACGTGTGGCTACATATCTTGTTTACATTTCTTTTATATGTCAATCAACCAATCCAAGATTTTAGCCAATCACCAACCAGAAAATCTGGTGTAACAAAAAATTCAGGATCAAACTGAGGTAGGCAAAATTCCCTAGAAAAAATCAAGAAAATTTTTATATGCTTGAAAGTACTACCACAGATATATATAACTGGTGAAGAAAGATCATACATCTGAACAGGTAAATTCTTATTAGCTTATCTACTCATCTGGACCACAGGAGTTTTGAATCTTATGGTGGACCCAAGGTTC
>CAJVPV010002647.1:0-12668 GCA_910591835.1 Acaulospora morrowiae
ACCCTGCAGAAAGCTAAGATGGACTCCTCTCCCAGGAAGAGGTTCTCGCTCGCTGTTTACTGTCTACCGTTCATGTCGTTACCAAAAAAGGAAATTTTTTACGGATTGGAAAGTTGTGGGAAAGAGTTTTTTTAAATATTTTAGTAAGATAATTAGTTAATTTTTTATAAATTTTATTTCTTATATCTGAAGTTAAAAAAATAATTTCTTATATTGTTTTTGAAAGAATTCAAAAAATAATTAAGAATTTGTATTCTGAATATTATTATTTCAATTATAATTAAAAATGACAAAACTTGTAATAATATAAAATATAATCATATTAAATTTACAGTCTAAATAATTTTTCTGCTCCTTTTTGTTTATTGTCAAAGACTAAAAATAAAAAACTATTTGAAAGTGATAATTGTTTTGTAGTTAAACTATTTAACCATTTAGTAAAATTCAAATAATTATCAAAACATACAGTATAATATGATTATTAATATCAATAATTTTTTTGACCTTGTTAATAAATATTTAACTGCTAATGTGACCATATTAATAGCAAATATATATTTAAATACCTTAATTTATATATAGTATCAATTGCTATAATATACTTAAAAAGTTTTTTTTTGCAAATGGATATTAAATGCAAGATATTTATTAAACTTTTATTTTTCTGTCATTATATTAATAATCTCTAATATACAAAGTAAGTATATTAATTCTAACCTATTGTAAATAACATTGATATATGTGAATCTTTAAGAACTCAAGTAAGGAGAAAAGAAAAAAAGATAAAAAATAGCTAGCTATTAGTTGTATTATAGACTCTGCATATGTGCTCTATAAGTGATAGTAGTAGGAAATAGTGTGGTGTTTAGGTTTTGGATTGTAGCCTGGACTTATGTAATTATATGGTCAAAGAGAATATACTTAAGGGTTAATGATCTTGTCCATATTGATGATCCAGATATCAATATGGTATGATTAATTTATGACAATCTTTTGATGAGAGTAAGCTGTTTATAGTTTTTTGTTACAAAAAATTTGGAAGCTGGATAAAACAAAAAGACAATCCTGTAATCATTTTTTTTGAATGATGCATGGAATGATAGTATTGTCAGGTATTCAAAATAGAATTGCTTATAACTGTATGCTTCTGATATACTGATTAGCAGTCTAAGTTCTTAGTAAAACAAATTCTTATATAATCAGTACTGCCAATCAAATTTTTTTCTTTCACAATTTCTTTTTGCATTTAACTAACTTAACATATAGCTATTGATTATGGAAAGGTGTACCTAGAACTTTTAGAATAATGAAACCAACAGCTTTCTTATGATCCAGATTATACATGTGTTCGTATTTAATTCAGACATTTTTCAAAAACCGTATTATGTTCGTATTACTAAGTAACAATTAGTAAATAATTAGGAATCGTATTTAATTCAGAATCGTATTGTCGATCAAATTTCCTTTTATGGTAATAAGGAAACATGTATAATTCAGATCTTTCAATTGAAGTAAAAATAAGTTGATTTTTTTTGTGTTAAGCTCTTTAGAACAAGAAAAGAAATCTTGAAAAAAAACCTACACTTCTTGAACAAGTAAGATATCAATTTGAGTAAAGTTGATAGCTTAATTGAAATAGGAAAATAACAAACTAGAGGATTGATGAAATAGAGTGGTAAAAGAAAGAGAAATCTAGAAAAAAAACCTTCAAGAGAAAGGTAAAATTGTTTATCAGCAAAAAAAGGAATTTGAAAAAGAAAAAAAGAGAGAAAAAGAATAAATTACTCTTATGTTTATAATTATCAGATATATACAGAACCTTACAAAGAAAAGATTGACTGTTCCAAAACCTCTCTAGTCCTTGTCTCAGACTGTTGTCATGTACAGGAATTGGTCTACTTACACTTTCCTAAACATAAGTACTTCTTTTAAATGTATTGCCAAACAATTAAAAAAGTCTCGTATAATATTAGCATATCTTAGATTCAACTTGCTACAAGCTCTTATTTTTAGTAGAAGAAGAGAAGCAAAGAAAAAAAAAAAGAAAATTTTTTAAAAAGAAAGTTTTCTAATGAAGTAGAGGTAAGTGAAAAAGAGTTCTTAAAAAGTTTTTTTCTTTTATATTAATATTTATTTTTGTTATGTATAAGAGTTTATATAAATTTAATAATAATTGAATTTCATTTAAAAAATTATTTAGAAGAAAAATATTCTAAAAAATTATTTAAACCAAATCATTTTTGATTTTTAATTAAACTTGTTATATTATTGTATATATTATTTTATTCATTTTTTGCAATCTCTATTATAAACTTAATATAATCTTATTGATTATTTAACAACTGTTATTATAATACTTATTTTTTAATTATAGTTATTTATTAATATTCTCCAATTTATCATTTCTTTTTACAAGAATTTCATGTATTGAATTTAACAAATATATTTGAGCTCTGAAATTAAAAAAACTTTTTTAGAGAGATTACAACATCAGGAAATTTCTAGAAAAATCTTTAAAAATTTTCAAAAGTTTTTAAAATAAAAAACCCCAGAAATTTTTATTTCAAAAAAATTTAAAAATATTCATTACTTTTATTAAATCTTGGGATTATATGAACTAAATTATCTATTGCTCTTATATCTACTAGATTATATACAGTATATCTGTTGATTTAAGATATGTACAATTATACATGTATAGTGATTTTTTCAATTTAAAATCATATCATTGTACTAATACTAATTGAAGTAAAGGTCTCTGAATTGTTTTGCTTATCTTTATTATTAATAAAACCTAAAAAAATTATATTAGTCTTAAAATAAAATAAAATTTATATTTTAAATAATTATAATTATCTTTTCATAATAGATTCCATCATCTGTCATATAGTTACATAATTCTTCAGAATTCATTTTAATCGATATATCACTAAACTATGAAGTGTTATGATATTTATTAGATGCCCAGACAATTCCACCATTCTTTATTATAACTGTTTCAAGTATCATTAATATAAAATTATTTATTGAAATATTCAAAGAATTAAAGTATAATTTTAAAATACTTTCAAGATTTTCAAATCCTTGTTTATGATTTTTATTGTTTTTTGAAAGAATTTGAAATACTTTATTTATTAAATTGATTAAATTTTTTGATTCAAATTCACATAGTTTATTTGAAAATGTAAATACTTTTGGAATAATTATTTGACCTTTGGAGCTTTGTGTGATTTTGTTAATTATTATTATTATTTTTTTTTAAAGGAGCAAATAGCTACTATGCTTTTATTTATTATTATAATTTTAGACTTGCGATTACAAGATTTACAATATGAGAAGCATGACATATTCTCTTTTTGCTAGGAAGAGTTAAATGCAAGGCCTATTAAGGATCAACCCCTAAGCTCCTTAGCACCACTCAAGAAATACAGTAAAATAATTTAAAACCTATATTATAATCTTGAATGGTATCTAGCTACCTAGAAATTAAATTGAATGCCTAATTATATAAAGGTGCTACAGTCACTTTATACAGGTTTGCCTCCAAGTCATAAGTAGGACTGGCATGCTTGCTTCTCAAATGTGGCTTGATGTTTAGCAGGTGGAGTAGTATTGAAAAGTTTTTGTTTGTGATTATCTTTTTACATAAAAGTGTTGCAATTACTTTATATAAGTTTGTCTCCAAGTTATGAGAAGGATTTGATACATTCATTTTCCAAGTGTGATGAAGTGTTCTATAGGTGGAGTTTTATTTTGGATTTCTTAAAGATACTGGTACCTAACCTTGTACAATGAAATCTATATTGTCAAAGAGTAAATGAAAAACTTCTGTTGTCATCACCAGCTCATATTGTGAGGATAACTAGAATCTCTGGTCTTCACGTATTATTCTACTAGGTTCTCCAATCACCAGCATAACACCTGCAAACTAACCTAGCTTATTGTTAGCTGCATTGATATTGGCTGCCATATTGTTCTGAATACTGTGGGTAAGAATGAGTTCCTAAACTATTTAATATATAAAATTTTACAGATCAATTATATCCCTTTTGAAGGAATATAATTATTTATTCATTACTTTAATAGGAACATAATTCAAAAAACACTTGGATCAAGTAGCCTAAATTGCAAAAAACTTTTGCAAGTAGTTTTTTTTTGACCTTATGTTTAAAAAAAAACTTTTTTAATAGTGAGGGACATTTAAATTATATTCTTCCTTTAATTTAGGAACCTATCTTTAACTGTGAAGTGCAACTCCTTGAGTATTTTCAGATAATAATAGTTATACACTGGTTTTTTAAATATATATAGTCTAACAATCAACAAGTAAATAGTACCGGATTAGATAATAATGACCATGTCGATCTTTTAAAGAGGATAAACCATCCATTCTTTTCCTGAGAAGCTATGGAAAGAAAAAATTTCCAGAGCCCATGTTTTGTGAAAATCTTATCACTTTTTATATGGTTCCTAAGAAAAGGGAGTTCACTAATCAGAGGAGTAATAAGATAGGAGATAGAATATTGAAAGGAAAAAAAGACCTAGAAAGAAAAAATTTTCAGGAAGAAGAAAAAAACCTCATTTTGGCAGAGATGAGAGAAAAGAAAAGAGGAAGAGAAATGGTCAAAAAAAAGTTTTGTAGAAAGGAGGAGAGAAATAGGGAAAGGGGGAATGAAGTAAATATAGAATAAGGAAAGAAGGAATGAAAAAAAAGATAAACAATTCAAAAGTTTCCTAAAAAGAAAATTTTCAATCATAAAAAAAGAAGTGGAAAAGAGTTTTTTTTTAAATATGATTTTGTTAATTAATTATTTTTTTGAGGGGTTTTTCCTAGCAGATAAACATTATTTCTTTATTTGTTATCATATACTGATTATATATATATTTGAGAAAGAAACAACATCTCTTGGGTGCATATTGCATATAACAAGTTAAATGCTAGCTTGCTTATTGATCACTATCTAACCAATATTGTAAAAAATTTCAAAAGCAATATTAAGATGTCAAATAGTGGGGTAGCGGCTATGCCTACCTACTCAACAAAGTTTTATAAAATCTTTTGATTTTTTGAATATGAAATAAATAATAAAAAAAAAAACAACTATAGCTACTGCAACTAAGACTAAGTCACCTAAACTATAAAATCTATGTAAACAAAAAGAATATCTAAAAGGTGGCCAATAGTCTGGCCCTTGCACCGGCACTGGTCTTAGAGATGTGACCCTTGTTAACATGGATAATAGAATATAGATAACGTTGTTTGTTGTTGTGGTATTGAAAAACCAGTTTAAACATATTTGGTTTTTTCTTTGTTGTTTTGATGAAATCTGATTGGATGATTGGAGAGCAACGATTATCTGGAGGGGGTAAACTGATTTTGGTTTTTGAAAAAAAATTTTTGAAGAATTTTGAAATGGCGCAGTAAATAGTGTCAAGGTAAGATTGTATGTGAAGATTGTGTTGAAACAAACAATAGATCCAACAACATTGTTTGAGTATGTTTTTAGGAAGATATTTGATTTAGCGAGTATAATGGTGTTAATGTGGATGGTTTTTATGATATAATAAAAGAAAGGAGGGGTGCAAGAGAACAAAAGAGAAGAGAACTGTCATGGGCCTTTCCTCATGCAACCGAAGGATAAGCAAGACTTCCAAACTTGAGTAGACTTTGACCAGAGGTTCCATTCCACTGTACCAGTTGTCTTGAAGGTTCTTGAGTTCTTGAGCTGGAGCTTACTTGCAGTAAAGAGTGTTATACATTTTTTCTTGCTTAAAATTATCATAAAAGGAAAATTTTTAGCAAAACGGACACGATTAGGAGAGAGTTTTTTGACAATGATTTTGTTAATTATTATTTTTCTTCAATTCTAAAAATATATAATATTATTAGATATTTCAAAAATTTGTTAATTGATTTATATACTTACATTTTGCATTAATTGTTCTTTAATATTTTTTTTATTACTTAAATAATAAGATTGTTTAACATATTTCTTATAGAAACTTTTATAAGTTTCTGAAGTAAATTCATTTATTATTTCATATTTTCAAATAGATAAAATTATATGACATATCCATAAGTATAATTTTGGAAGTTTTAGTTAGGAAGTTGAAAATTTTTTAAATCTTTTTATAAATCTTTGCACCCATATATTAATAGATTCCTATAATAAAATATAATTTAAATATTTTATAATATAATTAAATAAACAATTATTTCATATCTCAAATTTTTAAAATCATTTTTGAAAAACTCCTTATATCTACTAATTATATATATATTATTTCATTCTTGATAAATTATTAGCAATTTTTTAATATCTGTATTCTATATACTTTTGTCACATATATTATCTATTACAAAAATTATAACTTTTATTAGATTTTTATATTCATCTGCAGTTAATCTTGCAATAGATTGAATTTCATGTAAAAAAATTTCTAATCCCAGAAATCTTGAAATTTGTGCAAGTCTTTGATCTATTTCATTATAAAGTGAAAGATTATAAAGATTCTTTAGTAATTCTTATATATATTCAATTTGATATTGAAAAAGATCTAAATCAAAATAATGCATTCTATTAGGTATGGTCACTTTATATATAATTTGTCTAAAAAGTCTTTGGATAAATTTTCAATTTATATTTTTATTTATAATTCAATAATTAATTTATAAAATAAAATAAAATTTTAAATATATATTAATAAGAATATAAAAAACAAATTTACTTAATAGATTTTTATTAATATATTATTGAAATTTATTGAAATTTCTTGTTATATTAAAATAAAAAATTTTAAAATATATGATTTAATTAGCTTATAATAAATAAATAAATAAATTATTTATAATAATTTTAAACATCAATTTATAAAATAAAATAAAATTTAATTAAAAAATAACTTTTATTAAATTTTAAGTTGCTTATTTGATTTTTTAATTAAAGAAATTTAAACAAACTTTTTTTAATTTTAAAATCAAATTTTAAGATAAATTTATTAATAAAGTATTAAAAAAACTTATTATTTTGTTTTTTATATTCTAAAAAATATACCTTTAAAATTTTATAGCAAATAATTAAATATATATTTATTTATTATAAAAAATATTTGTCCAAAGACTTTTTAGATAAACTGTATATTCATTTCGCTATAAATTAATTATAAAAATTATAAAAACTTATGAAATATTCCAAAAAAAATTATAGATATTTTTTATTAATATGTATTTTGTTAAATTTGATTGAAATATTTCTTATGATATTATACTTGATTTTCGTTTTTGATCTTCAATAACTCTTATCTGATTTTTACTAGCATTTACCTTTGAAATGTTGCTTTTTCTAGAAAAATTCTTATATTACTATCTTTGTTATTATTTAACACTGTGCTTTTCATACTTTTGTTGCTCTAGAATATTTTCTATTTTATTTATTTATCTTTATTATTGTATCTTTGCCAGAGTATTAATTTCTATACTAACATATACAAATAATTGTTTTAACAAATATAATACTTCTTTTATATTTCTATTATTTCTTATAATACATATTTATTATATATGAAAATATTATAACTAAAACATATATATAAAGGCTCCAATTTTGTCTAGAAATTGGCAGGCTTAAACTTGTATTTTATTGAATAAATAATTTAACCTTTACAAAACAAATTACTTTTGCCTCTTTCGCCTAACCTTATATATCTCAGAATTGTACTAATTTATTATATCTTTAAAAACTTTAATATATTATACTAGCCCTGTCTATCTAAAGTACCTCCCTGCTAGGGCTCCAAAAAAGTACTGAACTGGTATTAAAATGGTACTGATCTTTAGTAAATTTAATATATGGGTTGTGACCTACTTATATGTTTTTATAGTAAATTTAAGTATCTAACTAGTATCAAAGTAGTATCAAAGTGGTATTATTAGGAGCCCTACTTCCTGCTACTAGTTCTTCATCTTTATCTTTCTTCTGAGATAGAAATAATATATGACAATATTTAATATTTTTCAAATAATATTTATTATTTATAATAATACAATCTTTAGAAAATATATTATTAATAAAATTATATCTTTTAATATTAATTATTAAATATAATAATAAAAATTTTACTATATTTATTATAAGAAAGAATTTTGTATAATATATAAAGATTAATATTATTAATAAAATAAAAAATTTCATATATAATAATTAAATATAATAATTTTTAATAAATCTATGGATCTCAACAAAAAAAAAACTCTTTTTCGTTTATTACACATTTCTTAAAAATTTTTTTTTAGAAAGTTTTCTCTCAAAAGAGAAAAAAACTTTTGTTAAAGAACTCACAAATACACTGGTTAGTAACATTACACTGTACTCTCTCTGGAGATATAGTTCTTGCTAATAAAGAAGCTATAAGGCTGAAAATTGTTCCCTTTATTTTCAAACAAGTTATCTTGAATGGCAAACTGAAAGTACTATTGGGGTTAGTATTGACTCCTTAATAACAAAAAGTCAAGTGATATTTCTCATAAAGCTAGAAGATACAGGTTAACAAAGTACAACAACAATATTGACATAACAAAACATATAATCATGAACAGAAATAAAGATCAATATTCTTCACTTTTCTTTATAAACTTTACTTGTGGTGCAGTATCCAATTCTTTGTTTGATTTGGAGTTGGATATCTTGCGATTGAACTTTATCTGACCATAATGGATAGCAACGATAGCACTCCACTCAAAACAGGAAGCAAATGACCAATTCTAGTTAGAGATTTTTTAAATTAGATAAAGATCAATAAGAAGGTGTAAAGAATATGGGCCAATCACAAATTAATATAGAAATCACAATAGCATACAAACAGGTTTTTTCTTTAGAACAATAAGTAATTTTTTTCCTTTTGTAGTTTCACAAATATGTTTTGCAGATTTTAAGAGGTTTTCTGCAGATTATTATAGATACTCACATGTAAACACATACACGTACCCTATTTTTACTTTTTTAAATTTTTTTAAATCTAGTTAGAGCCAATGGGATATAACTAGTCTCTGGCTGACTATGTTCAGATAGTCTTTTAAGTTCCTGTTCATCGGATGGCAGATGGGGACTTAAAGATATATATCCTGACAAGTTAATTCTTCACCTATGTTATTAGGACTCCGGTGTTAATAATATAGAAAGCATGGAGGGCAACAAGCTGACTAGTAGGTAACTTGCTATTTTAGATAGTTTAGAAAATAGATAGAATCCGACTTCGTCACAAAATGTAAGAGTACTTAATACAATATTCAATAAACAAGGTGTATACCAGTCATTAAAAAAAAGATCTGTAGATCTATGGTATAGTAGTTAACACTCTATAAGTCAAATTACAAGATATTAATTCAATCTTATATGAAAGCAATTGAATAGAATTAATATATTATCTGATATCATAATCTGTAAAAGTGCTGTTTTTTATAAGAAGTTGTTTCATATGCTAATTCAGTAAATATTAAAATTGTAATTTCTAGAAAAGGTATTGTAATATGACAATTGTCAAGTTGGTGTTATGATAATTGTTAAAAGTTGTAATATATATAAGGTATTTGTTTTTAACAAGCAGGTTTAGTAATCATTTCTCTAATATTTGATATCTTTCTGAATATCTTTGCTTTAGTCCTATTTTAATCCAGTAATAAATCAGTCTAGTGATGTTTATTCTAAAAAAACATCTGACAGTAAGACCTGTTTCATACAAAATTAGTTATAAGTCTATCTTGAACATTTTTTAGTATTATTTAGACAGGTCAAAAATTAAATAAATAGTTTAGCTGCAGGTGATGATAAAAATATTTATTCTTAATAAAACAAACAAGTGTCATTTAACTTTATTTATTATATAAAGGAAATTATTCCTAATATATCCCAGTTAATTAAATTATCAGTGACTTGGCAAACAAATGAGACTTTGGCATGTATTTATTAATCTTTATACATTAGAAAAAGTTGATAGCAATTAGAGCTCCAAAAAAGTACCAAACTGGTATCGAACTGATATCGAAATGGTATCAATCTATAGTAAATTTAATATATGGGTTGTGACCTACTCATATGTTTTTATAGTAAATTTAAGTATTGAACTGGTATCAAAGTAGTATCGAAATGGTATCGTTAGGAGTCCTAATAGCAATAATTAATATATAAAGAAATCTCTATATAGCTTAGTATATATAAAAATAATTAATGTTATAGTACAATTCTATATTCCTTAAATTGTAGTATATTTTTTTATAATGTTTAAAATTTTTTAATTAAAAAGTTATTTTATATTTATTTTTTTAAATAATCAAAATATTTTTCTAAATATATATATATATATATATTTGGGGTTTCTCCTCATAGGTAAGCATTATTTCTTTATTTGATATTGTATATAACATGGTATATATTGTGAAAGAAACAACATCTCTTATGTACATATATAGCAAGTTAAATGCTAGCCTGCCTATGCAAACACATCTAGCTAATATTAAAAAAGAAATTCAAAACAATACTATATACTAGCTGTGCTTAAATAGTAGCTATGCCTATCTACTCAGAAAATTTTGCGAATTCTTTTGATTTTTTGAATATAAAAAATTGAAAAGAAAAATAAAAGTAACCATAGCTAGAACTACATTAAGTAAACTATAATCTATAGATAGAAAACTATTATTTCTCCTCAGAAGCTCCCAGACAAGCTCGTAGTCCCATCTCTCCAGCTTGTCGGTTACCATAGATAATAGAGTATATGTGACATTGTTTGTTGTTATAGTTGTTGGTAGTGTATTAGTTGTTGTTGTTGTTATAATTGTTGTTGTGATACAAAACCCGTTTAAGCTTGATTGAGTTTTGTTTTGATCTTTAGACAAAATCTGATTGGATGATTGAGGAGCACAGATCATCTTAAGGGGGTAAACTGATTTTGGTTTTTTGAATGAAAATTTTTTGAAAAATGAAAATGGCGCAGCATTATTGCTACGAGAATATTGTGTGTGTGGGTTGACTTAAAACAAACAGTAGGCCTACTAACTCTGTTTGTAAATATGTTTTGGAAAGTGTTTGACTTAGCGAGTATAATGGTAATAATATATATGGTTTTTATGATATAATAAGGGTAAGGTGGGGTGCAAGAGAACTGAAGAAAAGAGAACTGCCACAGATCTTTCCTCATGCAACCGAAGGATAAACAAGACTCCCAAACTTGAATAGACTTTGACCAGAGATCCCATTCTACTGCACCAGTTGTCTTGAAGGTTCTTGAGTTCCTGAGCTGGGACTCACTTGCGATAAAGAGTGTAAACCATTTTTTCTTGCTTAAAATTACTATAAACGGAAAATTTTTAGCAAAACGGACATGATCAGGAGAGAGTTTTTATAGAATGCAACTTTTTTAATAATTTAATTTTTATAATCAAAAGTTATTAAATAATATATAGTATATTAAGTTTGAATTCAAATCCATAACTATTATTAAAATTTTTTAATATAATTTGTTAAAAATTTTTTAATTAATAACTTATATTTTAAATACAATATATATCAAATAATATAAATAATATAAAAAGTTTATTAACTTCTATATAATTTATAAAAGATTTTTAATTTTTAAAATTTTAATTATATATATATATATTTTATTTTATTTCAAATCAGACTGCAAATCTGGGTGTTTATTAATGTGAGTCTTACTTGACAAAAATACATTAATACAATATAGAATAATATTATACTAAAGCTAAACTATGCGATCTTGCAGAACACCCGTCAATAGCCAATGGCCTCTAAGTGTGATTGTAGGGAAATGAAAAAGTTGCTCAATTTTGGAGGATGCTTCTTGTCTTCCTCAATTTCATAGCCAGCCTTCATTCCAAGACTGTCATCCCTATACAACCGCTGTGGTCCTATGGAGATAAAAAAATTTTTTTATTTTTTATAGAAGAAAAAGAGAAAAGGAAAGTGTTAAAAGTGAAAAGTTTGTATTGGCAAATAAAAACTCTTTGAAGTCAATCTCAAGTCTGACCATTTACAGCTGGGTACCCATTCAATTTTCACCATTTTGTTGCTAACCAAAAATGTTTAAGGGAGAGTAATTCTTGAAACTTTATGCTCGAAGATTTCTAACCTTTGGAGAGGGTTAGTATATTGTTTGGCGATTTTTCTTCCAGCCAGTTCTCTAAGGAATTACAGCTTCATTCAACTAGTGGATAGTTTCAAGACCCCTTCTCCAACCATTTTCGGGATAATCAGCAACAAAAGAAGCTTATTACTGTGCCTGGGATAAGACCTTTCTTTAATCTTAAGGAGAAACAAAACCAATACAAAAAAGGAGAGGAAAAAGCTTCAAACTCCTTCTTTGCAAAGCGGATGCCTCATCATCTTGCTCTTTCCGATGAAACCAATCACATTATCGAATTTAGTGTTGTGCGAGATAGAACACGTGGGAGTTACGTGTCTTGTTTATATTTCTTGTTACATGTAGATCAACCAGTTCTGAATTCAAGCCAATCACCATTCAAGGATTCTGATATAACCAAAAATTCAGGGTCAAACTGAGGTAGGCAAAATTTCTCAGAAAAACCAGAAAAAAGTTTACATGCTTGAAAAGATAGGAGGAAGCTTGAGGAAGATGAGAAAAGAGTTCCAAAA
>CAJVPV010002648.1:0-12664 GCA_910591835.1 Acaulospora morrowiae
CCAAGAGATGTTGTTTCTTTCATGATGTATACCTTGTTATATACAATATCAAATAAAGAAATGATGTTTACCTACTGAGAAAACCCAAAAAAATAAAAAAAATAAAAATAATTTATTAAAATAATTATATATTTGATTATAAATTAAACAAAAGATTACAACTTCAGGCCAATTAGATATAATTATTAATATTTTTGAAATAAATTAAATATTTTTGCCTTTAATTGAATAGTTGATTCTGATTTTTGTTAAAATTAATGACTCAAGTAATATTTTCAAACATTTGTGAAAAGTATAATTAATATCATATTTAAACCGCAGGTAGTTTACTATCTTAATTAAATCACAAGTAACAATTATAATTAGTTTCTATTATTTGTATAATTTTATAAAGATTAATAGTATAAATTTTTTACAATAAGTTACAGGATTTCTACATAATTTGAATGAATCTGATTATATGATCTAATATAAATAAACGAAAATTAAAGATCTTAAGAAATTATTTTCATATTTAAGAAGAAATATCTATCTTATGATTATTATAGAAGGGAGGATACTGTAAGTGGATGTTAATTCTCTTATAGAACTTATCTAGTTTTGATTAAATTACAAGTATGATCAAAATCTGTTTCTATTATCTGTATAATTTTACAAAGATTAATGATACAAATTTTTTATAATAAGTCAAAGGATTCCTATGCGATTTAAATGAATCCAATTAAATAATATGAATAAACGAAAATAAAAATCCCAATAAAATTATTTTTATATCTATTTTATGATTATTATAAAGGGGAGGATATTGTAAGCAGATGTTAATTCTCTTATAGAATAAATCTAGTAGTATACCAGTGTAATGTTTTTTTCTATAAAGAAGTTTCGAAAAGATATAAAGAATTTTATTATAAAAAATTTCTTTTAAAAAAAGATCAAACAAAATAAAAGACTAAATTCTTTATTATTGTCACATAAACTTTACTATATATATTGAAAAAAGAAGATTGTGGTTTAATAAAGACATATTTTTAACATTTTAAAGAGCATTACTTTTGATCTGTCAGATTAAACCATATCTGATAATATGTGATCAATTAATCATAGACATAAAAACTTATTACACATTCCTTATAAACCTTAATGTTTTACGAAACAAATATAAAAACATACACAAAAAAATATATCATCTGTAATTATGAATCATGAAAGACACGAAATTTTATTTTTGATTTGATCTGTAAATTAATCATTAGCAAAGGTTACACACTTTTTTTAACATGATCTGTTAAATAATTATATAATTTTCTAATGAGTAAAATTTTATTTATATAAACATTAGTATTATACATATAGATTATACACATTTATTTTTAATATATATAATTGATTTTTTTTTTGTAAGTAAACATTGTTACTTTATTAATTGTAAAAAATTTAGATTTTTTATATGATGAAAGTAATAACATCTTTTATATAACATATTGAGTTAATAAGTTTAATGCTAGCTTATCTATATTAATCTATTATATGATAAAAGAAAATAAATATTAAAACTATTATACTTCATAAAAGATGCCAAATAGTTAACATTAGTTGTTCTTCAATATTTTTTTTATTAATTAAATAATAAAATTATTTAACATGTTCCTTATGGAGACTTTTGTAAGTTTCTGAAGTAAATTCTTTAATTATTCTATACTTTCAAATAGATAAAATTATATGATATATCCATAAGTATAATTTTAGAAGTTTTAGTAATGAAACTGAAAATCTTTTAAATATTTTTATAAATCTTTACATCCATATATTAATAAACTCCTACAATAAAATATAATTTAAATATTTTATAATATAATTAAATAAACAATTATTTTAAATTTAAATTTTTTTAAATTACTTTTGAAAAACTCCTTATATCTACTAATTATATATATTTTATTTTATTCTTGATAAATTATTAACAATTCTTTAATATCTGTATTCTATATACTTTTGTCACATATATTATCCATTACAAAAATCATAACTTTCATTAGATTTTTATATTCATCTGCAGTTAGTTTTGCAATAAATTGAATACCATATGAAAAAAATTTTAATTTCTGAAATCTTGAAATTTGTATAAGTCTTTGATCCATTTTATTACAAAGTGAAAGACTGCAAAGGTCCTTTAATAATTCTCATATATATTTATTTGATATTGAAAAAGATTCAAATTAAAATAATATATTTTATTAGGTATAATTGTTTTATATATATTCATTTCATTATAAATTAATTATAAAAAGTATAAAAACTTATGGAATACTTCAAAAAAAATTATAGATATTTTCTATTAATACTGATTTTGTTAAATTTAATTAAAATATTTCTTTCATTTTTTTATGATTTCAAGATATTATATATTTTTTTAATAAATTTATTTTTGCAAAATTTTTTTTTGTAACTAAGCAAAAATAACAAGGATTATTTGAATTGCTTGATTTATAAATTAAACAGAAGGTTGCAACTTCAGGCCAATCAGATATAATTATTGATATTTTTGAAATAAATTGAATGTTTTTGTATTCAATTGAATAGTTGATTTCATTTTTTGTTGAAATTAATGGCTCAAGTAATATCTTCAAACATTTGTAAAAGGTTTTGTATACAATTTTTTTAAAATTTTGTAATTGTTTTTCCATTATATTTTCTGATTTAATTATTGACAAATATTTTAATAGATGTTTTGTATTTAGTTATTGCACCTCCAAGTTGATATATTTCCTAATGAAACATATATACAGTATAGTGAATATAATGAACTTTTTCCTAAAGTATTACAATTTGTTGCATCAAAATATAATATTATTGAAAGTAATTTAAAACCCAGTAAAATAGAATTCTCTATATTTCTTTACCAGTTATAATTATTTTGTTCTTTATATATTGTTGTGGAGAAAATTAATAGATGTGGTGTAGTACAATAATGTGATACATTTATTATACATCAGTAATAAGCATCAAAGCTTTTTAAGCTTAGGGTAATTTGTATAACATAATAGTAGATAATTGTACACATTGCTAATAGTATAAATAGAAATATAATAGTCTAGCAATAAAAATAATCTGTAATTTTGTAATTGGTAATTTTTACTTAATAAAAAAACAAACTATTATTTGTATCTGTTACTTACTTTTCTATAAAGATTTACTAGTGTTTTATGAAAGATCCAAGGAGACTGGAAAAGGAAACTGTAACATGAATTAAGTATTGAACTAGTAATAGAAGAGAAGCAAGTTCATGAAAGCACTTGGTCAAATTAATATATGCCTCAAGAGAAAAAAGAATTTACAAGAACCTTCATTATTATGCAAGTGCTAGTCTTAAAATAGTGACAGACTTATCAAAAATAATAATAACAATATATATTTTTTATTATTTTATAAATAAATAGATTATAAGTAAAACAAAATTATATATTTTAATATAGAATTTTAAATTTTTTTACAAAACCTTAAATAATATTAAGAATTTCCAAAATATATTTATACAATTAATTATTGATCAATGAAATAAAAGATATTCTATATTATTATATAATAATGTATAAGTTTTAAAATAGTCTAAATTCAGATATTTTATATTATTTATAAATTATTATTCTTGTTAAATATTTTTTGATAATAGACTAATCAATAAATTAGAAAGTTAATTTAAAAAAAAATTATTTTATTTTTGTTAAAGTACTTAACTTATTTTTTAAAACAAGTGTTATTAAATCTGTATATGTTTTATTAAAAAATTTATTAAAGAAATCTTCAAAAGAGTTTGAAAAATCATAACTATTTAAAGAATTTTTTAATAAATTAACATTATTCCTTAAATCGTAAGGCATTTTTTTAATAATATTTAAAATTTTTTAACTAAAAAGTTACTTTTCATTTATTATTTTAAATAATCAAAATATTTTTCTAAAAATTTATATAATATTAGTTTTAATTATATATTATCTATTGATAATATTTATTTTTTATTTATTTAATAAAAATTTGGAGTTTAATTATAAGCAAAAATTTTAATTTTTTTAAAAAAAATTTTTAATAAAGTTGATCTTAGACAAACTTCAAAATTTTTAAATTAAAGTTTATATAATTATAATTAGTTTTGTAGAATTATTTGTAAGCATTTTTCCTTTTATTTATTATATTATAAAAATCATTTACATCAATACTATTATATATATCAAATCAAATACTTTTCAAAAAACATATTCAAACAGTATTATTAAGTTTATTGTTTGTTTTAATATAACCTTTATATACATTTTTATCATGGTGATATTTGTTGTGCCATTTCAAAATTTCCAAAACTTTTTGTCCAAAAAACCAAAATTAGTTTATCTTCTCCAGATAATTGTCACTTACAAATTATTCAATTTGATTTTGTAACAACAAAACAAAAACTGAACCAGTTTAAACTAGTTTTTCAATACAATAATAATAACACCAACAATAACAACTATCATAACAACAAAAAATATCAATTATATTCTACTATCCATATCAATAAAAAGTATATCTCTAAGTTTAGTACTGGTGCAAGAGCTGGACTATTGGTTTTCTTTTAGATATTCTTTTTATTTATATAGATTTTATAGTTTAATTGATATAGTTTTAATACAAGTAATCCACGTAATTGTAGCTCCAGTTAAATTTTTTTTTCTCTTTACTTTTCATTTTATTCTTACATCTTATCAAATTTTCTAAGTAAGTAAACATAGCTGTTACTCTTAGCTATATTTAGCATATAGTATTATTTAAAAAATTTATTTTTAATATTAGCTAGGTATAGATAGTGTAAGTAAACTAGTATTAAACTTGCTGCTATTGCATATAAAAGATATTGTTTCTTTTATAATATATACTTTTTAAATATACAAACAAATAAAGAAATGATGTTTATCTACCAGAAAAAAAAAAGGACTTGAATTTTAAGAAGAAGATTCAAGTAGCAAAGATAAAGAAATAACTGATTCAGTAATTATTAATTTAGAGAAATCTTCAAAAGCTTATAAAAATACTAAAAATAATTTAAAATCTTTACTAAAAAATAAAGAATTAAAAAGAATAATTTCAACAATGAATGAAGATTTAAATAAATAAAAAAAAAATAGACTTATGTAATAATAAAAAAATATAATAAAAAATTATATAATTAAAATAATTTTATAAGTTAATTAAATGTTTAAATTAAATATTATTTAGTTATAATATATAAATGTAAATATAGGCATGTAATGCACTTTGCCTTTAAAATATATATATATATATATATATGTAAATATATTTTATTACTATTAAAATATATTAAAGATTTTTGAAAATTAATATATCAACTTTCACTTTAAAATCTTTTAATAATAATAAAAATTCAGTAGCAAAAATCATCAAATCTTTAAGAAAACACTTAACAAGTTAAAAGAAATACAAAACAAGTGAACTCAAGAAAAAAATAACTATATAGCAAAAGATGTATTGACTAAAAACCTCCTTATCCTAATCAAAGAATATATAACAATTGAAAACTACAAAAAAATAATCAAAAGCATTATAGACAGATTACTAATTACTCTTCAAACTAAATGGCAGCAAGGATGTAAGCTCTTTGCACAATAGGAAACTAATCAAAACATAACAAAAAATGATAAAAAAATATGAACAACCTATAACAAAAAAATCACTATACACAAATTATACATTTCAGGAATAAATATAATTATAAAGTATTTAAGTCTTTACTAGATTTACTGAAATACAATATTCTATTTCAAAACTAACTTTTTATAGAACAGATAAAGTCTTAACAAATTAGTCAAGTATATACCTGTACTTGACAATAAGTCACACAGTAAGATTTACTTTAGTGAATTTAATTAGATAGTTAGAGAGATAAATTTGTATAAAATAAATTTATACATACTTGTAAAATAATATCTAATAAACAAGGCATAAACCACTTGTTAAAAAATAATAATTATTATTATAAAGTATTATTTCTAAATTCGATTAAATATTAGATAATAATATTTTTTAAAGCTTTTTTATTCGATTTTTCATGTTTTATAATTTATATGGTTATCTTTTTTTTTTAATTTTTTACTAGATAAAAAGTTAAAATTTTGAATTTCCAATTCATCAAACTTCAATGTTTTTGTGATCTTTGTTTTTTTTTATAAATTCTTTGCTACTGGAGCCTTGCTGAATATTAAAATTATATAAGACTTACTATAAATATTTATACAAAATTGATTATTATTTGAATCAAGAATACCTTGAACTTTTTGAATATTTGACATATCTAAAAATAGCATTGGATTAAGATAGATGATACAAAGTTTCTTCTAAAAAAATGAGACGTAAATTGACATTAATTGATGCTCAAAATATTGCTTTAGAAAAGGTAGACAAAGTCTTTCTGAATGTATAAATAATAAAAGTTCTTTACGTTGGAAATGTGCTAAATTTAATGAATAGAATGCTGGTTTATGTGATATAAAAAGAGGTACCTGGTGTCCACGATGTGTAAAATGTTTTAAGCTTAATATTGATATTGCTGTGGTATTTGTCTTTCTGAAAAATATATAAATACTTATACATCACTTTTCTGGAAAAGTGCAAAAAAACATGAATGGCGAGCTCCTTTAGAAGAATAAGAAATCATAATTCTTGGTGTCCTAAATGTGTAATAGATATTCGAAGAGTTGGTTTAGATTTAGCTAAAAATATAGCTCGATCTAGGAATGGTGAATGTTTATCGGATAAGTATATTGATATTCATACTCCATTACAATGGAGATGTCATCAAGGACATATTTGGCATGCAGTTTTAAATACAATAAAAAATCAAAATTCATGGTGTTCTCAATGTGCAGGATGTTCTAAACTTAATATTAATATTGCTAAAGAAATTGCGCTTAAAAAAGGTGGAAGATGTTTATCGGAAAAATATGTTAATATAGACTCTTCGCTTTTATGGGAATGCAACGAGGGCCATCAATGGTATACAAATCTTAAATGTGTAAGGAATTTAGATAAATGGTATCCTCACTGTTCGGGTAATGCAAAACTTTCTATTGAGAAAGCTAGAAAAATTGCAACTAAAAATAAAGGATTATGTCTTTCTGAGACGTATAATGGTGCGCATACAAAATTAATGAATGGTATGCAACCTTAGATAAAGTAAAAAATTTAGGTACATGGTGTCCACTTTGTCCTTGGAAAAGACAAGAACTCTGCAAAGAAATAGCAACGAAATTAATAGGCTCACCATCTGAGATTCGTAGGCCAGATTTCTTAAAAACATCTGATCATCCGTTAGGACTTGAACTTGATATATACTATCCACAATACGGTTTTGCTATCGAAGTTCAAGGTATACAACATGAATGTTTCCATGCTTTCTTCCACAAAAACAAAAAGGATTTCGAAAAGCAGTTTGCACGGGATCAGCTAAAAAAAGAACTTTATAATAAAAATCGGACATTACTTATCGAAGTATGCGAAGACCCTTATTTAGTGATCCCTCAACGACTTAAAGAACTTGGTCTTATTTCTTAACTGATATTGTTTTGATTATATATTTTCCTAACTTGGACAACTTGTGATTGTGGTCATATGAAGAATAAGATTATTTTGTGTAACATAACCCTTAATGATGAAAAATACAATAACATGATACTGTAACTTTTCAAAATGATTAATCGAATTATGTCCATAGATAACAATTTTCAGAGCGTAAAAAATTCACTAAGAGAGAGAAGGTAAGTGAACGTCACACAGAAGTATTAAGTTCCGTCCACTACTGACACGTATGATAGTTTGCCAATACAGATAGGCTGGAATTTGTCTGTGAAAAAAATTGATGATTTCTTTGAACGTCATGATACATGTGGATATAAATTTGACATCGATTCAAAGGGAAACGTATTTATAGTCGAGGTGAAAAAAGACGAACATGCATCTTCCCAACGGAGGTATCATTATTAATCCTCCGATAGATGTTCTGGGTTTTTCAGGTAAGAAAAATTCTTTTGGGTCGCTTAGTCTTGTTATCAATTTTATAACGTTCTCATGTCCTATAATAGCTCACTATAAACCACGTGGAAGAGGAAAACCATCGGCACCCGATATTGCTATATATCCAAGTTTGAACATTATTCCGAAGCCTCCAATTCCAGCTCCAGCTCCACAACGTAGACTAAGATATCTTCGTAGAACTGCTCCAATGACTTCCCGGCATAATGAGATTCCTCCGGTTAACAAATCGGTTAGTTCTATATATATCAGATTTTGTTTATATTTTTCCCTAGTCTTATCATAAATTAATTATTTAGGGAAGATCTCACGCACAAATAATGTGCGAAATTGCAGTATCCCAAAGGTATGAAAGTTGGAATGCAAAGTGTAGCCGTTGGATGCAACAGCAATACGTAAGATGCGTATTTGGAGTTAAGATTTACAATAAAGAAGTTACACGAAATACAAATAGACAGTTTGATCGGTGTGTGATTGTGCGTGTTACACGGCCTATTTATTTTGGTTTGAATTTTTAATAAAAATAAGTATCTCGAAATTTTTAAATTTTTTTCTGTTAGGCCAGACTCTGGACACGTCAGGCAACACCAACGCCAGGAAGACACATAGCAGTACCAGGACAGCGAGGGGTGTATTATGAAGAGGTAAGATGGCACGTCGTGAATGTTCTTGCAATCAATTTAAATGGCAAATATCTAATATATAAACTTACCAAATTTTCGTAGTGGAATTTTGGTATTCTCGATTACTACAATAGTACTCCTACTGCTTGTACAGGACCAGGCCTTCCTGCCTATCAAGTTAATATCCCAACTCAAGAAGTATTTTGGAACCCTCCTGTCAATAATAGTGGAGTTCCTAATTGGCGCAAATTTTGTTATAGACTTATATCAAATCCAACAATTGGTTTTGCAAAACCAGAACAACTAAAACATATACAGTATTACGATATATTATTGATCAATAATGGTTAAGGGAAATTTTTGCATTATATAGTATTTTTTTGTAAAATATCTTATTATTGGTACACAATAACTGCATAATAAAAAATTTGCATTATGCATAATGATCACATAATATAATAAAAAACCAAATACTATGCTACCACCTCAATATATTCTCAAGCATTAGATTTACCTTCTTTCTTTTCTACTTGAAATAATATTTGTTCGAAAGCATTGCTTAAGTAGTCATCTATTTCAGCTTTATTATAAATTATGATTTGTGTATTTCAGTTCGTGAATTCTTTTTTCCCTGTTTTTTATTTCCAGGTTTATCATCTATAAAAAATTTGGTAAGCAAACATAAAGCAAACTTGAATTGCCCACGTTTGTCAAATTCTTTTTCAAGTATTTCCCTAAATTGTTTTCTTTGGCTTAACATTTTTCGTACATCGCTTCCATTGTCTGGATGGAATTTAGAAACTTTTGCACGATTTATGGCTATGGCTCTTCTTTTAAGCGCTGTTTCCAATTCTTCTTGTTCCCTAAATTCTAAATCCTTCTCTGACTTTTCGTGCCCTTAATTTCTCCTAAGCGCTCAAATTCTTTATTGATCAAATTCTTAGATTTATTTGTTTGCAAAGCAAACGCTTATGTTCTAGGTCCTGGACCGGCCTCTGGACTATCTTCTAATTCCTCTTTTGTCAGTGGTCTAACTGCTTCTAGATCATACTGCTCAAGATTATGAAAGAGTGTTTTACAATCATCCAGATCATTTGCCTCAATTGGCTCAACACCTAGATCTAATTCTTTCCAATGTTTTTGCAATCTTGCTCCCCATGTCTTAATTTGCTCTCTGGGTTTATGTGCATTTGGACTGATCCGGTTTTTTGCCTCCTCTTCTGTGATGTAGTCAACACCAAGTTCTAGCTCAGGAACTAGAATTGGGATTGTCACATGTGGCTTCCTCTTGTTGCTTATATTTATTTACATTAGAGCTTTCTACCTGTACTTTAATTTCGAAAGTTTGGATAGCCTGTTGGCTAGCTTTTTGAACAGGCACCTGAATTGGTGCTTGAATAAAAGCTACTTCCTTCTACTTTTGTAATGGTTTGTGTGGATTTTTTTGCTTAAAATGCTTACGAAGTTTTTGGAATATTGAGCATTCATAACCACAATGTTTACAGATTGTATCTTTTTTATTACTTTTTGTTTTTTTAACCATGGTGTTAGCTCTAAATGTTGTGCTATTACTTACTTATAAAATTTTTTCTTTAATTAATTATCTCCTATTCTTTTCAGTTTCCGGTTATAGAGCCATCACCAAAAGTGATATTTACAAGCTTTCCAAAACGGTTTTAGGCTATTATGAAACTTAAGTATTAACTATTTATTAATCTTTCGAATTTTAGTATCAAAAAATAGAATAATTGGTAAATATTCATGTCTGTATTTTTGCAATACTGAAAAGGCTTGCAATAACCTTTGCATTTTCTCAGAAAGTAATTGGAAAGCTAAAAAACGGATTCCATGTTCTGATTGCAGGAAGTCTACAGCTTCTGCTTGTGGTCAATGCCCGTTACATGTTAGAGGCTATTATGTTATTCAGCATTATGACAGGCTTTGATCAAAGATACAAGAAAGTAATGGATAGATCATTTCGGCTAATACTTTATCTTAATTTTAGCCAGAATTTTGAGCATGATATTCAATAGGTATTTCTAAATTTTTATTAGACTTATTTATGAAGGAAATAAGGACCGTTGGACTTAATTTCGTTAAACTTATTTATGGGAGAAATAAGGATCTTTAGACTTAATTTCGTTAAATATTTTATGGATTTTCGTTAGACTTAATTTCATGCGACTTATTTACTTATTTGATAAATATATTAATTAATATATTAATCCTTGTAGAATCAATTCTTGATATATTTATTTTCGTTAGGCTTATTTTTTATTAGATTTATTTACAATATAGAAATTACAATTATAGAAGTCTTAGAAGCTTTTCTAATATATAATAAAAAATCAATATATAAATTAACCTTCTAAGCTGACTAGAAGCTCCTCTAATATAATATGAAAATTAAGATTCTAAAGTTTTTAAAACTTATTCTCATAAAATAAAAAAATTGCTATCAGATTTGAATTTTTTAACATGTCAACACATTAATTTCAATGTGGCCTAAAACAAGAATTTCACCTCATAGTTAGATTGAAAATGTGATCTAAAACAAAAATCATGCTCTTACAATTAGATTTAAATATAATCAAAAAATTGATATCAGATTTGGACTACTTAACATGTCAATACATTAATTTCAATGTGGCCTAAAACAAGAATTCCACCCCATAGTTAGATTGAAAATGTGATCTAAAATAAAAATCATGCTTTTACAATTAGATTTAAATATAATCAAAAAATTGATATTAGATTTGGACTTCTTAACAAGCCAGCATACTAATTCCAATATGGTTGTTTTGTCTCAAAAACCTTCAAATTTATATTGTGTAATAATATGATTATAGAAATCTATAAAACTCTTTACAAAACATATTTTAAAAATCTATATCATATGTCTAATAAAAAAGATTATAATAGACATATATTAAAAATTATATAATTATAAATTCATTTTTTTTAATTTTTTAATAATTAATTGTTTTAGATTAAATAAAAAAATTTGATAGAAAGTAAAGCTTCTAAAAAATATCAACAAATTATAGGATTTTATAAATTTTTATGAATATTAAAATTAGAAATTATTTTATATAAAAAAATAAAGATAATTTGAATTTGTTATAAATTAAAGAATTTAATATTTTAGTAACAAGTCTTGATAAATTTTTTTGAAGAAAAATTAATTGATTTTAATAATAATAATTATTGATTAAAAGTATTTTCTTCAACAATATTAAAAAGTAACAATATTATTTATTTCTTATTGAATTTTATAAAATTATATCTTTTATTAATATTCTTATAAGTAAAAAAATAAAGACGAAAAAATTAATTAATATGGTTTAATAAGAATCAAATTTAAATTATATTAATATAAATAATATATTAATTTAATATTTTATTTAAATATTATTAATATTCAAATTTTATAAATTCAAAAGTAGTGAATCATTTAAACATATTCATATTTATTGATATAAAAAAGATAATGAATTATGGAAATATCAAAAATTAGAGTTACTTGAATAGTATAGTTATATACTAAAATATAATATAGATAAATATATATATATAGTTTTAAAATTTGATAAAACAAATAAATATTTGGTAAATAATTATAATTTTTAATTTTAACTTATAAAATCAAATAATTACTTAATATTAAAATTAAATATATGTTTTATGGTTTTAACCTAATTTATTTGTTATAACAAAATTTGACTATATATATATATAATTTTCAATAAACAACAAAAGATTCAAATATAATTCAAAAACTCTCTCCTGATCGCGTCCGTTTTTGTTAAAAATTTTCCTTTTATGGTAATTTTAAGCAAGAAAAAATGTTTTACACTCTTTATCGCAAGTGAGCCAACTCAGGAACTTAAGAACCTTCAAGACAACTGGTGCAGTGGGATGGGATCTCTGGTCGAAGTCTATTCAAGTTTGGGAGTCTTGCTTAT